>CAUYQU010086070.1:0-53405 GCA_963574635.1 Cheracebus regulus | reverse complement strand
ACTCTTGTTGCCCAGGCTGGAGTACAATGGCGCGATCTCGGCTCACTGCAACCTCCGGCTCGCGGGTTGCAGCGATTCTCCTGCCTCAGCCTCCCTAGTAGCTGGGATTACAGGCATGCACCACCATGCCCAGCTAATTTTGTATTTTATTTATTTTTTTTTAGGGGGAGGGGGATGGAGTCTTGCTCTGTCGCCAGGCTGGAATGCAGTGGCGCAATCTCGTCTCACTGTAATCTCTGCCTCCCGGGTTCAAGCGATTCTTCTGCCTCAGCCTCCCAAGTAGCTGGGACCACAGGCGCGTGCCACCACGGCTGGCTAATTTTTGTATTTTTAGTAGAGACAAGGTTTCTCTATGTTGGTCAGACCGGTCTCGAATTCCTGATCTCAGGTGATCTGCCCGCTTTGGCCTCCCAAAGTGCTGGGATTACAGGCATTAGCCACCGTGCGTAGCCAACAAATTTCAAATATCAAATTATTTCAAACATAACACTCACGGAACACTCTTTTGTGGAATATTCTAAAAGATGTTAGGACAAAGTTCTTGCCATTGGGCTTTGAGAAGACTACTAACATTGCTTACTTTCCCTTCCCAAGTTTTGAACCAGTTTAGGCATAAAATACAGGCATCAGATAGATAGAAGTCAAAATATTAACTCTATTATTGATATAACTGAATTTCGGCTCTATAATGCCCTCTTGAAATTGATCTTAACGCTAAAATGGAGTCCTTTTCCTTGCATTGACAGGACCTACCTTGGCAAACTTTCCATACAGATGAACAGAAATTTTATTTCTGAGATTGGGCTACTCCAAATTAAGAGCACTCTGACAGGTTGAATTACAGATGGACAGACAGTTCTTTCTCTCTCCCTTTTTTTTTTTTTTTTTTTTTTTTGAGACAGAGTCTCACTCTGTCACCTAGGCTGGAGTGCAATGACACAATCACAGCTTACTGCAGGCTGAAACTCCTGAGTTCAAGCAATCCTCCTGCCTTAGCCTCCTGAGTAGCTGAGACTACAGCTGCACACCACTAGGCCTGGCTATTATTTTTGTTTTTTTATAGAAATGGAGTCCCACTATGTTGCCCAGGCTGGTCACAAACTCCTAGACTCAAGCAATCCTCCTGACTGGGATTTCCAAAGTGTTAGGATTATAGGCGTGAGCCACCGCACCCAGCCAGGAGACTATTTTTATTTAAAAGACTGAGTAGCTATCCGACATGGTGGCTCACGCCTGTAATCCCAGCACGTTGGGAAGCCAAGGCAGGCAGATCACCTGGGGTCAAGAGTTCAAGACCAGCCTTGCCAACATGATGAAACCCTGTCTCTACTAAAAAATACAGAATTAGCTGGGTGTGGTGGCACATGCCTGTGATCCCAACTACTTGGGAGGCTGAGATAGGAAAATCACTTGAACTCGGGAGAACTCCGGAGACGAAGGTTACAGTGAGCCGAGATTGCACCATTGCACTCCAGCCTGGGTGGGCAACAAGAGCAAAATTCTGTCTCAAAAAAAAGAAAGAAAACAAAATGAGTAGCAAATTGTGGTTACTTAGGCTTGAGTATTTAGCAGTTATGTTCTTCTTTTTTTTTTTTTTTAAAGATAGGGTTTCACCATGATGGCCAGGGTGGTCTTGAACTCCTGACCTCAGGTGATCCACCCACCTCAGCCTCCCAAAGTGCTTAGATTATAGGCGTGAGCCACCATGCCCGATCTTTTTTTTTCTTTTTTCTTTTTTCTTTTTTTTTTTGTTGTTGTTCTTTTTTTTTTTGAGACGTAGTCTCACTCTGTTGCCCAGGCTGGAGTGCAATGGCTCGATCTCGGCCCACTGCAACCTCTGTCTCCCAGGTTCAAGCGATTCACCTGCCTCAGCCTCCTGAGTAGCTGGGACCACACGCACGCACCACCATGCCCAGCTAAGTTTTGTATATTTAGTAGAGACAGGGTTTCACCATGTTGGATGATCTCAATCTCTTTACCTCATGATCTGCCTGCCTCGGCCCCCCAAAGTGCTGGGATTACAGGTGTGAGCTGCCGCACCTGTCTGCAAGCAGTTATGTTCTTGGAAATGAATAAAGTGAGTCTGTTACTTCAAGAAAACAATCTAGCTGACTTCTATTGAGGCAGCCCCAAGATTTAATTTGAGCTTTCAATAAAAATTAGAATTCTAGAAAACTTGTATCTGCCACCATGATGAGCTTGACATCGTTTAATTCTTAAAGACTTTTCTGATGAACACAGATGTTAACAAATGTGATTTTTAAAATATTGCATAATGTGTCAACATTTAGAAGGCCAGCATGATTCAATGAATTGATAGTTTCTAGATGAACTATGCATGCTATTGTAAAATCATGCATGGGTAAAAGATCACTCAAAGTTCAAGATGGGCCAATGGATTTTCACATAATAGAGTATGAAGTGATTACTCTGTGGCTTAGATTCCACATTGCAATAGACTTTTAAGAAACTAATACTTGTTGAGCTGCTTGTGGTGGTGCCTACCTGTAGTCCTGGCTATTTGAGAGGCTGAGGCAGGAGAATCACTTGAGCCCAGGAGTTTGAGGTTGTTGCTGTGATCGTGGCTGTGAATAGCCACTGAACTTAAGCCTGGGCAACATAATAAGACCCTGTCTCTAAAGTAAGTAAACAAATTACCACTTACTGAATTTTGATGCCATATCAAAGAAGACTCTTTCATTTCCAACTACATATCTCTGTGACTGTGGGTATAAATGAAGCAGATATGAGACTCTTGCTGCTTTCTCTTAAATCAGATATTAAACAGATTTGCAAAAATATAAATATAAAATGATACCACTCTTTTCATACATTATTTTTATTTTGAAAAAGTTATTTTTTATAAAAATGTTATTTTAACATGTAATGTGTTTATTATTTTCTCTCTCTCTTTTTTTTTTTTGAGATGAAGTCTTGTTCTGTTGCCCAGACTGGAGTGCTGTGGCAAGATCTTGACTCACTGCAACCTCCACCTCCCAGCTTCAATCAATTCTCATGCCTCAGCCTCCTAAATAGCTGGGATTACAGGTGGCACCACCATGCCCAGCTAATTTTTTTTTTTTTTTTTTTTTAGTAGAGATGGGGTTTTGCCATGTTGCCAGGCTGGTCCCGATATCCTGAGCTCAGGCAGTTAACTGCCTCAGCCTCCCAAAGTGCTAGGATTACAGGCACGAGCCACCACACCTGGCCTATTTTCAAAGCAAGGATGCAGAAATCAGCTTGAAGGAACTAACGCAGAAATCAGCTTTGATCACTTGATGAGGTGGTGTCTGCCAAGCTTTTCCACTGTGAGGTTGCATTTTCCCTTTATAATTAATAAGAGAAAAGGCCCTTATAATTAATAAGAGGCTGCCCACCTCAGCCTCCCAAAGTGCTGGGATTACAGGCATGAGCCACCGCACTCAGCCAATTTTTGGAGGGAGATACTTTAAAAAAGTAACTACACAAATATCTCATTCCTTAGCAAATTATCAATCTGTTTATTAAAACGGATTCAGAATTTATTGTTTATTTTTTCTTTCTTTTCCCTAAAAAGAACTTGGAATTAACTTTTTTATTGTTATTATTTGTTTATTTATTTTTTGAGACAGAGTTTCATTCCGTCGCCAGGCGCCAGGCTGGAGTGCAGTGGCTCGACCTTGGCTCACTGCAGCCTCTGCCTCCCAGATTCAAGCAATTCTCCTGCCTCAGCCTCCTGAGTAGCTGGGACTACAGGCATGCGCCACCACGCCCAGCTAATTTTTTTGTATTTTTAGTAGAGACGGGGTTTCGCCATGTTGGCCAGGAAGGTCTCGATCTCTTGACCTCGTGATCTGCCCGCCTTGGCCTCCCAAAGTACTGGGATTACAGGCGTGAGCCACCACGCCCAGCCTTTTATTGTTATTTTTTGAGATGAAGTGTTGCTTTGTCTCCCAGGCTAGAGTTCAGGATGCGATCTCAGCTTACAGCAACTTCCACCTCTACGGTTCAAGTGATTCTCCTGCCTCAGTCTCCCAAGTAGCTGAGACTACAGGCACCTACCACCATGCCCAGCTAATTTTTTGTATTTTTAGTAGAGATGGGGTTTCACTATGTTGGCCAGGCTGGTCTCAAAAGCCTGACCTCAGATGATCCCCCCACCTCGTCCTCTCAAAGTGCTGGGATTACAGTCATGAGACACCATACCCAGCTTGGATTCAGAACTTCTTTTTTATTTTATTTTATTTTTATTTTTTATTTATTTTTTCTTAAATTTTTCTTTTTTTTTCATAACATTCTTGGAGTACAGAATTTCTTACTCACTGATTTAAAATCTGTCACTATGATTATTTTGATGCTAGCAGTGTCACAGATTTGTCCAGTGATAGGTCCTTCAAGCTGGCTTTTGGGTCCTTTTAACTTCTTTGCTCTTGGGTACAAGTGGTCAGTAGTTTAACTTACTAGTAACCCCTCTAGCACTCTTGTCTTTTTAGAAATATTCTAAGGTGCTTTGTTTTTGAATATTATCTGAATATAATGTATTTCCATAGTTTTTGATCGAAACGTCACCCAATAAGGGGTCATCTAACCTCAAAAGGTGACTTAAAAAAAAAAAAACCTATAACCTTCATATTTACTGCATCTGTTTTCTATCATTGCAACAACTCTAGTAACCAAGTGAATGTAAAATCAAACCAGTGTTTTTTTTACATGGTTATCTTCTGTCTGCTAAAGTGATGAAATTTTAGCATATTAAAACCAATATATTTTGTTCTGCATATCGTATATTTCTATTGATTATTAATTAGGTCATCATAAGAATACAATCTAACAGGGCCTGGTGCGGTGGCTCACACCTATAATACTAGCACTTTGGCAGGCCGAGGGCAAATCACAAGGTTAGGAGTTTGAGACCAGCCCGACCAACATAGTGAAACACTGTCTCTATTAAAAATACAAAAATTAGCTGTGTGTGGTGATGCACACCTGTAATCCCAGCTACTCAGGAGGCTGAGGCAGGAGAATCGCTTGAACCTGAGAGGTGGAGGTTGCAATGAGCTGAGATTGCACCACTGTACTCCAGCCTGGGCGACAGAGTGACACTCCATCTCAGAGAAAAAGAAAATTACAATCTAACAATAAAAAAAGAAGAAAAATTTAATACTCACAAATATGTTCAGATGGTATTATATATAAAACATTTTAATGTTAATACTTAAGTACTTAGGTACCTTGAACAATACCTTTTTTTTTTTTTTGAGATGGAGTTTTCTCTTGTTACCCAGGCTGGAGTGCAGTGGTGCAATATTAACTCACTGCAACCACCACCTCCCAGGTTCAAGCGATTCTCCTCTCTCAGCTTCCCAAGTAACTGGGATTACAGGCAACCACCACCATGCCCTGCTATTTTTTTTTTTTTTTTTTTAGTAGAGATGGAGTTTCACCATGTTGGCCAGGATGATCTCCAACTCCTGACCTCAGGTGATCCACCTGCCTCAGTCTCTCAAAGTGTTTGGATTACAGGCATGAACCACCGCACTCGGCCTAAGCAGTACCTTAAATCCTCTTTTTGTTTAGAGTTTATTGAATTGTCTCTTTCTATTAAGAATAAATTGGCTGTTTTTCCAAAGTGTATGGGAAAATATTTCCAAAGTATTTTTCTGTATATTTCATAAATTATTTGGTAACACTGAAATATTATAGTTTTAAAACATTTTAGGCTGGGGGTGGTGGCACACACCTGTAATCTCAGCACTTTGGGAGGTCGAGGAGGGTGGTCACCTGAGGTCAGGAATTTGAGACCAGCCTGGCCAACATGGCAAAACCCCATCTCTACTAAAAATACAAAAATTATCCAGGTGTGGTGGCATGTGCCTGTAGTCCTAGCTACTCAGGAGGCTGAGACAGGAGAATCGCTTGAACCCAGGACGTGGAGGTTGTGGTGAGCCAAGATTGCACTGCTGCACTCCAGCCTGAGCGACAGAGCAAGACTTTCCATTTAAAAAAAAAATTTTTTTTTTAACTTTTGAGTAGCATCCATAAAGTTAGTTAACATTTTTTGCATACTATATAACATTAGACTATTTTTTATAATTCAGTATGTTCACATCAAAATCTGTAAAATTACAATATTACTTATTATTCCTGTTAATGGACATTTACCAAGTACCTACTCTTTACCAGTTACTATGATAATGGCAATAGTAATAATAATACTAATAATAACAATCGTTTACTTTCATGGAATGTTTACTATAGGATTTCACTGAATCTAATGCCTTTGGTTATAAAGTACATACTTTTTACATACTGTTAAGAAAGAGACCCCTGGCCGGGCGTGATAGCTCACGCCTGTAATCCCAGCACTTTGGGAGGACAATACGGGCAGATCATAAGGTCAAGAGATTGAGACAATCCTGGCTAACATGGTGAAACCCTGTCTCTACTAAAAATACAAAAATTCACTGGGCGTGGTATACTGTCCCAGCTCCTCGGGAGGTGAGGCAGGAGAATCACTTGAACCTGAGAGGCGATGGTTGCAGTGAGCCAAGATCGTGCCACTGCACTCCAGCCTGATGACAGAGAGAGACTCCTCAAAAAATAAATAAATAAATAAAAATTTTAAAAAAAGAGCCCCTCTAAACGTTGATGAAAAAAAAAAAAGAGAAAAGCTTGCCAATTAAACTGTTCATTATACACCCTTAATTGTAAAATACATCTTAACTTCAGAGGTGTTAAAAAGTGAAAAGCTATCATTTTAGAAAAGATTGGCTGGGCACAGTGGCTCACGGCTGTAATCACAGCACTTTGGGAGGCCAAAGTGGGAGGATTGCTTGACCTCAAGAGTTTGAGACCAGACTGACCAACACAGTGAAACCCCATCTCTACTAAATAAAAAAATTATCCTGATGTGGTGGCGTATGCCTGTAGTCCCACCTATTCAGAAGGCTGAGGCAGGAGAATTGCTTGAACCCTTGAATCCAGGAGACAGATGTTGCAATGAGCCAAGATTGTGCCACTGTACTTCAGCCTTGGCGACAGAGCAAGACTCCGTCTCAAAATAAACAAAACAAATAAACAAAAAGAGTCGATGACATACAGCAATTTAAGTATTAATTCATTTGATTACACCAATTCTATGAAAGTTAGGTAGCTTTCCTAAGGTCGCACAATTACTAAACAGATTGGAGATCAAGTATACTAAAACTCCAGAGTCTCACCCTTAAACACCACACTATACTCCCTTCAGTCAAGGTCATTAAAACAGTCACTTCTTTTAAGCAATTCATGGGAATGGGAGGAGGGAAACAGATAAATAATTTATGCCATAATATGATAAATGCCTTAGTAGAGCTATGTATAAGAGACTATGGGGATACAGAGGACAGACTGTTTAACTCTGTCTGAGGAGATGTATGTGTACCAAGTCCTCTTCTGTCTTTCCTTTGACAAATAAGCAGATAGTACAGCTTAAAAATCATGGTTAGGCAGTCACAGTGGCTCATGCCTATAATCCCAGCACTGGGAAGCTGAGGCAGGAGGATTGCTTCAGTCCAGGAGTTTGAGTTTGAGACCAGTCTGGGCAATCTTGGCTCACCGCAACCTCCGCTTCAAGTGATTGTCCTGCCTCGGCCTCCTGAGTAGCTGGGATTACAGGCATGTACCTGGCTAATTTTGTATTTTTAGTAGAGATGGAGTTTCTCCATGTTTGTCAGGCTGGTCTTGAACTCCCAACCTCCGGTGATCCACCCACCTCAACCTCCTGAAGTGCTGGGATTACAGGTGTGAGCCACCGCATCTGTCCCATTTGCAGAAATTTAAGAGAAAATGTGACATTACGTTTTTAAAGATTAATGGTGATTTAGCATCTGCTGATTATGAAACAGCAAAGAAATTCATTGACAAATTTGCCAGGGTCATTGCTGTTGAAAATCTCACCCAAGAACAAATCTATAACCCTGATGAAACAACACTGTTTTGGCATTACTGTCCCAGAAAGACACTGACTGCAGCTGATGAGATGAGAATTAAGGATGCCAATGATAGAATAACTGTGTTAGGATATGCTGATGTAACAGGCATGCATAAGTGTAAACTTTCTGTGGTCGACAAAAGCTTCCTTCCTCACTGTTTTCAAGGAGTGCATTTCTTACCAGTCCGTTATGCTACCAAAAAGGCATGCATGGATCACCAGGGATATCAGCATCTTTTCAGATCGATTTCACAAACATTTTGTACCAGCAGCTCATGCTCACTGCTGGGAGGTTGGACTGGATAACAACTGCAAGATTTTGTTATTCCTTGACAACTGTTCTGCTTATCCACCAGCTGACATTCTCATACAAAATAATGTTTATGCCATGTACTTCTCCTAAATGTGACTTTATTAATTCCATATGACCAGGATATCCTTGGATCAATGAGAGTATATAAAAACATTTTCTTGTGCTAGCAGTAGTGAACAGAGGTGTGGGTGTGGAATGTTTTCTTTTCTTTTTAAAATTTTCTTATTTAAAATTAAGACAACCACAGATTGTTCCCATGGATGATTAACATAGTGACTCCTTTGCTTTCTGATGGTTCAGGGTACACAAACTTTGTTTCATGCATAAAATTATTTTTGCTGTGTTGCCCAGACTAGTCTCAAACTCCTGGGCTCAAGTGATCCTTCCACCTGGGCCTCCCAAAGTGCTAGGATTATAGCTATGAGCCACCATGCCCTGCCAGAAAGTTTTCAAAAGGAGTTTAGCATGGACACCTTATATGCTGTTGCCAATGCCTGGAACACAGTGAATAAAGATAAATTTGTGTGTGCCTGGCACAACCCCTGGCCTCTGACTATGTTTAGTCATGATAATGAACAAGGTGGTGACTTTTAAAGATTCCATGTGTCGACAAAGTGAGAAAAAAAATGATGTCTGACCTACTTACATATACAAAAAAATGGCCTTGAATTTGTCAGTAAACTGAAAGAAGTGGGTATCATCATTTTTTTTGTTTGTTTGTTTTTTTTGAGGCAGAGTCTTGATCTGTCACCCAGGCTGGAGTTCAGTGGCATGATTTCAGCTCACTGCAACCTCCACCTCCTGGGTTCAAGTGATTCTCCTGCCTTAGCCTCCTGAGTAGCTGGGATTACAGGCGTGTACCACCACGCCCGGCTAATATTTGTATTTTTAGTAGAGATGGGGTTTCACCATGTTGGTCAGGCCGGTCTCGAATTCCTGACCTTGTGATCCACCTGCCTTGGCCTCCCAAAGTACTGTTTTTTTAACACTGACCATGAGGTTCTAGTTGTTCATTAATTGACCAATGGTGAAATAGCTGAAATGGTTCTGAATCAAGGTGATCATGATAATAGTCATGATAACAATGAAGATGATGTTAACATGGTAGAAAAAGTGCCCATAGACAACACGATGAAAATATGTGAAGAGCTTATTGAAGGACTAGAGCAGGCTGCATTCATAACAGGACAGGAAATCATGTTCGTTTATAAAATCAAAGAGACTTCCAAGACAAAACTTGTTAATGAGGCACATGACTCTGGAGGAAACATTTTAAAAAGCTATCTAGCAGAATGCCCCCTCATCCCTAGAGGACCCAATTCCTGGTCCTTCAACTGCTTCTGATGTTTCTTCTCACCTAAAAAAGGGGGGGAAAATACGGTGTATGGTAACCTTTTAATCAAAACACAGCGAGGCTGGACGCAGTGGCTCACACCGATAATCCCAGCACTTTGGGAGGCCGAGATGGGCAGATAACTTGAGGCCAGGAGTTTGAGACCAGCCTGGCCATTATGGCAAAACCCCATCTCTACTAAAAATGTAAAAATTAGGCAGGCATGGTGGCACATGCCCGTAATCCCAGCTACTCAGGAGACTGAGGCACAAGAGTCTCTTGAACGTTGGAGGCAGAGGTTGCGGTATGCTGTGATCATAACACTGCACTTTAGCCTGAGCAACAGAGTGGGACTCTGTCTGAAGAAAAAACAAACCAAAACAAAACAATGAGACAGGTGGAGACTAAACACCTGCCTTTTTGTTGCTGTTTTTAACAACTGATAGAGGTTTTCTGGTGATGCTACTATGTTACTTAGTTACCCTAACCATATTATTTTTTAATTACATTAGTGGTATTTCATATTTTTTACTGTTACATACTTACGTATGAATAAGTGTAAGAAAATGTTTACTTGTAGCCTATAAATTCAGAGTCAAGAAAGATGGTGATGCCAAACAACCACAGATTGTTCCTGTAAATGACTAAGAGAGTGGCTCCTTTGCTTTCTGATGGTTCAGAGTATGCAAACTTTGTTTCATGCATAAAATTATTTAAAATATTGTGTAAAATCACCTTCAGCCTATGTGTATGAAACCTAAATAAATCTTATGTTTAGACTTGGGTCCTATCCCCAAGATATCTCATTTTATATATATGCAGATACTCCAAAATCTAAAGAAGTCAGAAATCCAAAACATTTCTGGTCCCAAGCATTTTGGATAAGGGATACTGAACCTATACCATTACACTCTTAAAAACACTTGTAATGTCTACCTACCCACCCCACGCCCACCCCACCCCCACCCCCACACCTGCCTCAGCAAAAAAAAAAATCAGGATTCATTAGGTGTATCTTATTAGAATTAACTTCTGGAAAATTAAAATGTTCAAAATATCTAAGTAAATAGAGTTTAAATTTTCACAGGTGCTGGAGAAAATTTGGAGAATACAATGGCAGCCTTTCAGCAGTAAGTATGTAAAAAGGTACTGTTTTCTTTTACAGTTTGCAGGTTTTCTTTAAAGTGATGATGATCCACAAAGTGAGGATAGTGTAAGTGTAACATCCATTTGTGATAGTTGTTTCTATTTTATTAAAATTTATTTTTTTAATTAGTTATTCAGAAGTGTTACAAAGAGTGGCTTCTGTATTACTGGAAAAGCAGATGGGAGTTTAGGGTAATCAAAAGATACTATAGTTACAAAGCTGAAAGAAGACTTTGTAACAAGGAATGTACTGTGTATAATGCTAATTAGTCTTGGAGAGAAAGAGAAAATGAAACAACTGTTACAGTGACTGCTATTTATGAATAGGATTATGTGTCTTTGTACTCAGTAATTTTTATACAGAACTGACTCCTCAATTTGGTTTCTTCTTGGAAGCCTCAAGAGTGTTGATCTTTTTTTTTTTTCAAATAAAATACATTTTAAAAATTCCTATTTATAAATTATTTCATATAAGTGTCTTTTAGAGCATCTCACAGAGAAGCAACAAGGCAGACAGGAATGAAAACTAATTAATACCTTGTTCTTTGTCTTAGAGTCAGTGATTATCATCAGTCTATGGTAATTGTGAGAACACAGTTTTCCCTGAAAAATAAAGCAAAGAATTGAAAAGTTAAACCCAACGAAAGACATTACCTATCCATATTTAGTAAGATAAATTTTTTAATATAATTTTTGAGCCATTTTAATGTATGTAATTGGGACTAAGAAATCAGGAGAATTTGACTTAACTTTTTGGTCTGCTTCTCACCATTCAAAGACACCTTAGAGATTATTTTTCCTAATATAATTAGGTACAAAGTTACTGTTTTTTCATATGCTAGTAGGTACAAAGTTACTGTTTTTTCATATGCTAGTTTCACCTAAATCCCATCTTCGTTGTATTTATCATCTCTTACTCTTCTCATTCTATTCTATGATGACTTTTGTCTATGATCTTAAAACCGTCTTACAAAAATTTAAAATTTTGACTGGGTGCAGTGGCTCACACCTATAATCTCAACACTTTCATATGCCAAGGTGGGCGAGTCACCTGAGGTCAGGAGTTCGAGACCAGCCTGGCCAATGTGATAAAAGCCTGTCTCTACTAAAAATACAAAAATTAGCTGGGCACGGTGGTACATGCCTGTAATCCCAGCTACTTGAGAGGCTGAGGCATGAGAATTGCTTGAACCCAAGAGACAAAGGTTACATTGAGCCAAGATTACATTGCTGCACTCCAGCCTGGGCATAGAATGAGACTCTGTTTCAAAAAAAGAAAAAAAGTAAAATTTTTCCTTCTATCACCGACCATGAAATGGACTATTTTACTTTAAATTACTTTATTTATTTTCTCTACTTAGATTATATATCTAGCTAGCTAGCCATAACTAAATATAGATATATAATGTTATTTGTACAAATTCTACAACATACACACACACTATCATATATCATTTGTTGCCCATAAGGTAGGTGATACATATGACTTCAGGAAAAAACTACCTATAACTTTGAGTGATTTTAACGTTCTTCACATGTAAGGTCCATTATTTTATGTTTTTCTCCATAGTTTTTGTTAAGTTTTTATCAACCACTATTATTTTTGAAATTACAACACTGAGTTATACAATATGTTATTTTAAAGGATGATACATTTGAAAATATCACGGTTTTTCTAACCTTTGAAGATTTTGATCCTCTGAACATTTTTCCTTCTATAACTTAAAATTTTTTTGGAGATTTTTCTAGTACTTCAGAAGAGGAGAATACCTCTTTCATGTGCTATTTTGTTGTTGTTTGTTTGAGACAGAGTCTTACTCTATCACCCAGGCGGGAGTGCAATGGCACTATCTTGGCTCACTGCAACCTCCACCTCTTGGGTTCAAACGATTCTTCTGCCTCAACCTCCTGAGTAGCTGGGATTACAGGCACCCGCCACCTCTCTTGGCTAGCTTTTGTGTGTGTGTGTGTGTGTGTGTGTGTGTGTGTGTGCGCGCGCGTGCGCGCGCATGTGTTTGTGTGTGTATGTATGTGTGTATATCTAATAGAGACGAGGTTTTACCATGTTGGCCAGGCTGGTCTTGAACTACTGACTTCAAGTGATCTGCCCACCTCAGTCTTCCAAAGTGCTAGGATTACAGGCGTGAGCCACCACATCCAACCTTTCATATGCTATTATTAATGTTTGTTAGATGTATTTATTTGTAAGGCTGCTTATCTACTGACTTAGAAATTTGTATGAAACCCCTCTTTTATTGAGTTTTTTTGTTATTAGTGGTGGTAGTTTGTGTTATACATTAGTACCCTTGCTAGGAATACATACTTGTTTATTGTACTTTAAAAAATTACAAATATTTCTACTGTTTAACTGCTAGGAAACTTAGAAGGGGTGTGTATGTGTGTTTAACATACTTGTTTCATTGGAAAACAAGAAAACACTGTTTAAACATACTATTTTGGCCAGTCGTGGTGGCTCACGCCTATAATCCTAGCACTTTGGGGGGCCAAGGCCCATGGGTCACTAGGACTCATGAGTTCAATACTAGAAAAAGTACAAAAAAGTTTAACCAGGCACGGTGGTGCAGCCTGTAGTCACAGCTACTCCGGGGGCTAGCTTGAGCCTGGAAGGTGGAGGTTGCAGTGAGCCAAGGTGGCACCGCTGCACTCCAGCCTGAGTGACAGAGCCACACCTTGTCTCAAAATAAATAAATAAAAATAAGCATACTATTTTCAAGGTACTCTATATTAAAATACTAAAGAGTTGTAATATACAATCAGGAAAAGATACATACTATGCTTACGTATGGTATATTCTTGATAGGATGGGTAGTTGAGGGAGAGTAAGAATAAAATGACTAGCTAAAACTTAGATCTTATGTACATATTTAGATGTACATTTCACAAAGCATATACATTTCAAAATGGAGGTGAAGATGAGGCGATATTAAAGACTGTATACATAGTTGGTATGGGAAGCCTGATTAAAATTAACCAGAAAAATGCCCGGGCGAGGTGGCTCATGCCTATAATTCCAGCACTTTGGGAGGCCGAGGTGGACAGATCACTTGAGATCGGGAGTTCAAGACCAGCCTGGCCAACGTAGAGAAACCCTGTCTCTACTAACAATACAAAAATTAGCCAGGCATGGTGGCCCGTCTGTAATCCAGATGCTTGGGAGGCTGAGGCAAGAGAACTGCTTGAAGCCAGGAAACAGAAGTTGGAGTGAGCCGAGATTGCACCACTGCACTCCAGCCTGGGTGATAGAGCAAGACTCTGTCTTGGAAAAACCACACACACACACAAAAACCCTGAAAATCAAAAGATATTAAGACTAGAAGGGCTATCATTGAAGACAGAAAGAAGCTATTCTGAAAATGTAGGCTTAGCTGGGTGCAGTGGCTCACATCTGTAATGCCAGCACTTTGGAGGATCAAGGCAGGCAGATCACTTGAGATCAAGAGTTCAAGACCAGTATGGCCAACATGTTGAAACTCATTCCTACTAAAAATAAAAAAATTAGCTGGGCATAGTAGCACTCACCTGTAGTCCCAGCTACTTGGGGGGCTGGGGCAGGAGGATTGCTTGAACCGGGAGGTCGAGACTGTAGTGAGCTGAGATGGTGCCTCTGCACTCCAGCCTGGGTGACAAAGTGAGGCCCTGTCTCAAAAACAAAAACAAAAACAAAAACAAATAAACAGAAAAACCACACCCAAAACATTCATTTTGTGTGTGTGTGTGTGTGTGTGTGTGTGTGTGTGTGTGTGTGTGTGCGTGTAAATTTATTATGTTACAGTGGGGCTAAAGAAGTAATTAAAACTGACAAAGAAATATATGCTTTCTTAACTTAGGAAGGTTCATAGAAAAAAAAAAGAAATAATTGTGTCTCACAATGTATGAAATGTCCTTTAATGTGGTATATAAAATGCTTTCACAAACACCATTTAATGTGGTTTATAAAATGCTTTCACAAACACCATCTCCCTTAGGTTATGAATATGGGTCATTATTTCTTTAGGAGCAGGAATCTTATTGATTTCACAATTCTTAATGCTTAGCTCAGGCTCTGATATAAATAGGCCCTCACTAGTTGCTTAATGAATGAATATGGAATGGGACACTCAGGAATAAAGCAGAACATTATTAAAGACTGACTGAGGAGACTGAGCCTCCTTCATAGTAAAGTGTAGAGGCAAAAACTAAGGAACTGTACTGTACACATACACACACACACAGGGCCATTAAGCCCTTGAGTATTTAAGATGTGGTTCCCAAGGGCTAATACAACTAGGTTATTAAACCAGGCTGCCTTAGGAAATACCTGTAGGACAATGTCATCCCTATGGTATTAGCCTGAATGGTAAGGAGAAAGAAGCAAATTGTATTTGCAGTAGCTAGAAGTATAAGTTGGCCATCAAAGTAATTAATCAGTGACCTGGTTCTCATGATAAATATTTTAGAATATCTAATTAAGATGACTAATTATCTATGAAATGGGAATAATGATACAACCTCAGTGTTGTAAAGAGTAAATGAGATTCAAATAAATTCTTTAACATAAGGGCTTTAAGTTGTGCATTGTTTCTGTAGTTTCTTTCACATCTTTTAGAGCTAGAGGTTTTATTTCTTTTTCTGGAAATGTTGTATCCTTGGCATCTCCAACTTCCTTTTTTATTTGTCAACACCTTGTCAGAAATTCAGCTGTAAAATAGCTGATATTTCAATGGAAGTAGGTGCATGCTGTTATTTTTGGAAATTTTTGAAGGCGAAAGTGTTAAAAAATTTTTATTTTTTCATTGTGTTCTAGCTATTTACATATCAAATTGGGGATAATTTTACTAGAATAATTTACAAGTTCCCCTAGATACACTTAACTGTTGTTCTAATTTTTTAATTATTAGTTTGTCAGTAACAATAAACATAATAGAAAATATTTTTCAAATACTTCCTAAACATTTCTAAAAATAGCTAGAATTTAGCTAGAGACAAACTTCAAACTTAGAAAGGTTTCTGAGGTAATACGTATATATTTTTTTAAATTGCCAGATTAGGACACACTTTTTTTTTTTTTTTTTTTTTTTTTGAGACAGGGTCTCGCTCTGGAATTCTTGCCCAGGCTGGAATGCAGTGGCATGATCTGATCTCAGCTCATTGCCACCTCCCCTTCTCTGTCTCAAGAAATCCTCCCACCTCAGTCTCCCTAGTAGCTGGGACTACAGGTGCGTGCCTCCATGCCTGGCTAATCTTTCAAATTTTTTTGTAGAGACAAGACAGGGTTTTGTAGAGATGATTCACCTACCTCGGCCTCCCAAAATGCTGAGATCACAGACCTGAGCAACTGCACCTTTAATTTTACACTTTGGCTGGATGTAGTGCTTGTAATCCCAACACTTTGGGAGGCCAAGGTGGGAGAATTACTTGAGCCTAAGAGTTCAAGACCAGTCTGGGCAACATAGTGAAACCCCATCTCTAAAATAAAAAAAAAAAGGTTAAAAAATTTTTAAATAGAAAAAAATTATATAATAAGGATATAAAGAAAGGAAATATATTTATACAGCTGTAAAATGTTTGTGTTTTAAGCTGTTATTACAGAGTCAAAAAGTTTTTAAAAATTTTAAAGTTTATAAAGAAGTTACAGTAAACTAAGTTAAATATGTATTTTTAAATTTTCATTATTTTTAAAGAGACAGGACCTCACTTTTGTCTCCTAGGCTGGAGTACAGTGGCATGATCATAGCTCACTGCAACCTTGAACTCTTGGGATAAAGTGATCGTCCTGCCTCAGTATCCCAAGTAGCTAGAACTACAGAGATGTGCCACTTTACCTTGCTAACTTTTAAATTTTTTTGTAAAGATGAGATCTCTTGATGTTGCCCATGAATTCCTGCAATTCCTGCAACTCAAGCAATCTTCCTGGCTCGGCCTCCCAAAGTCTGGGATTACAGGCATAAGTCAGTGCGTGCCTGCCCTATTTTTAAAATAAATTTTAGTTCTTGGAATAAAAGTTCATGATGTGGAAAAAGAAAAAAAGAAAAAGAAATAAAAATAAAATAAATGTCATGTTTATTGTGTTTATAACACAATAAGGTTTATAAGGTCTACTGTACTGTATAGTAATGTTCTGCGCCTTCCGTTCACTCACCACTCACTGATACCAAAAGCAACTTCCAGTTCTGTAAGCTCCATTCATGATAAGTGCCCTAATTCAGGTGTTCCACTTTTATCTTTTATATCATATTTTAACTGTACCTTTTGTGTGTTTAGGCAGATTCACAAGTACTTAACACTGTGTTATAGCTGCTTAGAGTATTCAGTACAGTAACATGCTGTACAGGTTTGTAACCACGGAACAGCAGGCTATAGTCTATAGCACAGATGTTTAAATACCATCTGGATTTGTGTAAGTGCCCTCTGTGATGTCCACACAATGACAGAATTGCTTGACCATACGTTTCTCAGAACATATGCCCATTGTTAAGTGGTGCATGACTTTATAATATTTTTATATTACATATCATAAGTATAAATAGGAATATACATTTACCCCACACAGGTGATTCACAGATAAAATAAGAATCATGTGAGCTAATATGTTTAAAAGAATGCTCAGCTGGGCGCAGTGGCTCATGTCTGTAATCCCAGCACTTCTGAGAGGCTAAGGTGGGCAGATCACGAGGTCAGGAGATCGAGACCATCTTGGGCAACATGGTGAAAACCCATCTCTACTAAAAATGCAAAAATTAGCTGGGTATGTGTGAGCCTGTAGTGCCAGGTACTTGGGAGGCTGAGGCAAGAGAATCACTTGAACCAGGGAGTTGGAGGTTGCAGTGAGCCCAGATTGAGCCATTGCACTCCAGCCTGGCAACAGAGTCTCTCTGTCTCAACTCTGTCTCAAAAAAAAAAAAAAAAAAAGAAAAAGAAAGAAAGAAAAGAAAAGAATGCTCAGAGGCTGGGCGTGGTGGCTCACCCCTGTAATCCCAGCACTTTAGGAGGCTGGGGCAGGCGGATCACCTGGGGTCAGGAGTTAGAGACCAGCCTAACCACATGGCGAAACTCCATCTCTACTAAAAATACAAAAATTAGCTGGGCATGGTGGCAGGTGCCTGTAATCCCAGCTACTCAAGAGGCTGAGGCAGGAGAATTGCTTGACCCCAGGAGGTAGTAGTTGCAGTGAGCCGAGATTGTGCCACTGCTCTCCAGCCTGAGTGACAAAAGCAAAACTCTGTCTCAAAAAAAAAAAATAAAATAAAATAAAAATAAAAGAATGCTCAGCATTTATTAGATTAAATTCCTGCTGTAATTCATTATATTGACATTGACTAAATTGATGCCAAGAATATTGTCTTGTAGATAACTGGTTATGGAAAGGAGGCAACATGATTCTTTTATTCTCAGTTTGCTTAGAATATTTTCATATGAATAAGTCATACTAGGTGATGGTATTAAGGAGATATTTTAATATTGTGGGATTTTTTTGGATTTGTAACTCTGAATTGTTACATCTGATGCATGTAACCTAAATGTATACTTAAGTGTCACAATATCATTCTTCTTTTATTTCTTTAGTGCGGTTAAAATCGGAACTGATATGCTAGAATTGGACTGCCATATCACAAAAGATGAACAAGTTGTAGTGTCACATGATGAGAATCTAAAGAGAGCAACTGGGGTCAATGTAAACATCTCTGATCTCAAATACTGTGTAAGTAAAAATGCATGAAAAATTAATTTCTAATAGATATCATGGCCTGTAAGATTTTTTAAAAATAGTGAATAGCTGACATTGCTTCAGTAAATAATTTCCAAAATTATTTAAATACTGATTAAATACTGAATGTCAAAGGAAATTTTAAAAAAACTATTTTGGGGCCAGGCATACTGGCTCATGCCTGTAATTCCAGCACTTTGGGATGCTGAGGTGGGAGGATTGTTTGAGGTCAGGAGTTTGAAATCAGGCTAGGCAACATAGCAAGATTCCATCTTTATTTTAAAAAATAGGAAAATTGGCTGGCTATAGTGGCTCACGCCTGTAATCCCAGCACTTTGGGAGGCTGAGGCGGGCGAATCACCTGAGGTCAGGAGTTTGAGATCAGCCTGGCCAACATGGTGAAACCCCGTCTCTACTAAAAATACAAAAATTAGCCAGGAATGGTGGTGCACACCTGTAATCCCAGCTACTCAGGAGGCTGAGGCAGGAGGATCACTTGAACCCAGGAGGCAGAGGTTGCCGTGAGCTGAGATGGTGACATTGTACTCCAGCCTGGGACTGGAGCAGGACTCTGTCTCAGAAAAAAAAAGGAAAATTACCCAGGCATAGTGGCACATGCCTGTGTTCCCAGCTACTCAGGAGGTTAAGGTGGGAAGATCACTTGATCCTGGGAATTTGAAGCTGCAGTGGGCCAACACTGCACCACTGCACTCCAGCCTGGGTGACAGAGTGAGAGCCTGTGTCAAAAACAAAACGAGACCAGACGCAGTGGCTCACACCTGTAAGCCCAGCACTGTGGGAGGCCGAGGCAGGTGGATCACCTGAGGTCAGAAGTTCGAGACCAGCCTGACCAACATGGCGAAACCCTGTCTCTATTAAAAATGCAAAAATTAGCCTGGTGTGGTGGTGTGCCTATAATCCCAGCTATTTGGGAGGCTGAGGCAGGAGAATCGCTTGAACCCATGAGGCAGAGGTTGCATTGAGCCAAGATCATGCCACTGCACTCCAGCCTGGGCAAGAGTGAGACTCTAACTCAAAAAAAAAAAAAAAAAAATCTGATCATTACAATGTACATATTCATTATAGTAAATACTGATGAAGGGAAGGAAAAATTGTGCATAATGTAACTACCGAAAAAAAAAACACTTATGTTAACAGCCTTCTACCTTATGTATACCTTGTGTTTTTTAGATTTGTTTTCTCACTGTGCATCATGTATATTGAATTTTAGATACTTTCACATTATAACATGATAACAGCCAGCCTCAGTGGCTCATGCCTGTAACCCTAGCACTTTGGGAGGCTGAGGCGGGCAGATCACTTGAGGTCAGGAGTTCGAGACCAGCCTGGGCAACATGGTGAAACCCCATCTCTACTAAAAATACAAAAATTAGCTGGGCGTGTTGGTGTGAGACTGTAATCCCAGCTACTCGGGAGGCTAAGGCAGGAGGATCGCTTGATCCCAGGAGGTGGAGGTTGCAGTGAGATGAGATTGGGCCATTGCACTTCCGGCTGGGCAAAAAGAGCAAGACTCTGTCTCAAAAAAAAAAAAAAAAAAAAAAAGAGAGAAACAGTATAATATAATAAACATTTTTCCATGCTTTCCATCACCCAGGCTGGAGTGCAGTGGAGCAATCTTGGCTCACTGCAACCTCTGCCTTCCAGGTTCAAGCTATTCTCCTGCTTCAGCCTCCAGAGTAGCTGGGACCACAGGCGTGCTCCACCATACACAGCTAATTTTTGTATTTTTAGTAGAGATGGGGTTTCACCATGTTGGCCAGGCTAGTCTTGAACTCCTGACCTGAAGTGATCCACCCACCTTGGCCTCCCAAAGTGTTGGGATTACAGGTGTGAGTCACTGTGCCCAGGCTTTTCCATGTTTTTTAAAAAATAGACTTTATTTTTTAGAGAAGTTTTGGGTTTCCAGCGAAATTGAGTGGAAAATACAGAGTTCCCACATACTTGCACAGTTACCACACAGACACAGGGTCCCCCCACTTTTAACATCTGCACCAGAGTGGTACATACATTGACACAATATTATCACCCATAGCCCATAGTTTACATTAGGGTTCACTCTCGTACATTCTGTGGTTTTGGACAAATTTATAATGACATGTATCCACAATTATACTATCATACAAAACATTTCCACTGCTCTAAAAATTCTGTGTTCTGCCTATTCAGTCCTCCCTTCCCTCACCCCCTGGCAACCACTGATCTTTTTGCTGTCTATTGTTTTGTGTCTTCCAGAATGTCATATAGTTGGAATCATACAATACTTGGCCTTTCAGATTCCATGCTTATCTGCCATAAACATTTCAAATGATTGTAGTTATTCCATTGTGTGGATATATAGTTATTTTTTAACCATTCTTCTATTGTTGGGCATTGGATTAGCTCTAAGTTTTCACCGTTATAGATAACCCTGCACTAAATATTTTTTTGTTTTTTTGAGACAGAGTTTCGCTCTTGTCGCCTAGGCTGGAGTGCAATGGCACAATCTTGGCTCACTGCAACCTCTGCCTCCTGAGTTCAAGCAATTCTACTGCCTCAGCCTCTCAAGTAGCTGAGAGTTCAGGCATTCGCCACCACACCCAGCTAATTTTTTGTATTTAGTAGAGACAGGGTTTCACCATGTTGGTCAGGCTGGTCGTGAACTCCTGACCTCAGGTAATCCACCTCCCTCAGCCTCCCAAAGTGCTGAGAGTACAGGTGTGAGCCACCACGCCCAGCCTGCACTGAACAGCTTTAGGCATAAAGACAAAGCTTCATCTCCCCAGTGGGGATATGTGTAAAAAAAAATAAGAAAAAAAAAAAAAGACAAAGCATCTATCTTTAGTTATAGAGATATACAAATATTTAGATTTATAAAAATTATTTATATAAAGTTTTCTCTATTGGTCGGGCGTGGTGGCTCACGCCTGTAATCCAAGCACTTTGGAGGCCAAGGCAGGGGGATCACCTAAGGTTGGGAGTTCAAGACCAGCCTGACCAACATGGTGAAACCCTGTCTTTAAAAAATAAATAAATAAATAAATAAAATAAAGTTTTCTCTATTTTAAGATTATTTCTCTAAATTATACTCCCAGCAGGAAAATTATTGAGTAAAAGGACATTTGCCAGCTGGGTGTGGTGGCTCATGCCTGTAGTCCCAGTCCTTCTGAGGATCCATTGAGCTCAGAAGATCAAGGCTACAGTGAGGTATAATTGTGCTACTGCACTCCAGCCCAGGCAATAGAGTGAGACCCTGTCTCAAAAAAAAAAAAAAAAAAAAAAAAAGAGAGAGAGAAAATAAAATAAAAATAATATTTACTAGTATTGAGCATAACCAAAATTTACTAGATTAAATTTTAATTAACACTGTATTGGTTATTAAGAAGTTTAAAGATCTATTTAATTGTTAATTATTTTTCTTTTCTTTTCATTGAATTGTGTATTCCTGATATTTTTCTACTGAAATCTTTGTATATTATTGTGAAAATGTGTATATTAAGTAGTACAGATATCTTTTTTTGTAAATGGCATAAGTAAGTAATATGGTTAATTTGCTGTTGGTTATGTTCTGCTGATAGGCACCTATGTAAACATGTCTCCTAGTGTTTTACTCTTTATGTTGAAGAAGCACATCTTTATGTTTTAATGCAAGACATTAGAATCTTATTATTTTTTTAAAGTTAACTTTTTTTCAATCATATATTTTAAAGGAGCTCCCACCTTACCTTGGCAAACTGGATGTTTCATTTCAAAGAGGTAATATTTCTTATTTGTGGCTTAAACATTTATGTTTTTTACATATGTGTGTATCTTGTCATAGTAAGTTCTTCCTGAAAGTAACTGACCTTGAAGCTTGTTCTCTCAGGCCTATAAATCTGAAGCCTTGAAGATTATCTGATGTGAAATTATCAGGTCCAAGGATTTAACTGATTCATTCTACTTAAATTCACGTACAGTTAATTTAAACCTGAATACTGATTTCAAGAAACATTTCACTTCTAAACCTTCAAATTATAGAATACTGTTGCAACTTATAGTAACCATCCATCGAAAAATATAATAAAAAAATAAATGAAAATGGCTGGGCACCGTGGCTCATGACTGTAATCCTAACGCTGTGAAAGGCTGAGGTGGGAGTTCGAGATAAGCCTGGCCAGCATGGTGAAACCCCGTCTCTACTAAAAATATAAAAACAATTAGCCAGGCATGGTGGTGTGCACCTGTAGTCCCACCTACTTGGGAGACTGAGGTAGGAGAATCACTTGAACCTGGGAGGCGGAGGTTGCAGTGAGCCAAGATGGCACCAGTGCACTCCAGCCTGGGCGACAGAGCAAGACTCTGTCTCATAGTAAATAAATAAATTAATAAATTAAATAAATAAAAATAAATGAAAAGAATGGAAAGGATCCCTTTCAAATCCTTTCTGGTTCCATAATATTTAATTCTGTCTTAGCTGCTCCCTATTTTCAATGATTAAATAGACTTCTATCATTCAAATAAACCATTTCCTAGTCATCTTCACTTAGCAGTTTTCTTCTGAGGGAACATTTCTCACAAAGAAACATGTCCCTTGACCCAACTTGTTAGTTACTGCAGATGTTAGAATGGAAAATATACCACCTTAAGATATGTGCTGAACAGATATGGGACCCCCTCATTGTCGCAAGTCAGCCTCACAGTTTTGAATGATTCAAATATATAACTCAATAAAACCATAAGATGCTACATACCTTATGTTGTGAATATATCATGAATCTCTGTATCACATATGATTTGCATTTGGTGGAACCTTCATTAAACGTCAGCTCCACTGATAATAATTTTTTAAAAGAACTGTAACTGCTCTATGAACTAGATTTAAAATGGGCCAAGCCAGGTGTGGTGATGTACACCTGTATTCCCAGCTACTTGGGCGACTGAGTTGGGAGGCTCGTTTGAGTCCAAGAGTTGGAGTCTAGCTTGGGCTACATAGCAAGACCTTGTCTCTTTAAAAAAAAAAAAATTGACCACTGATAGGGAAATTTTGGAAAACCAAATAAAAATCAGAAAAAAATTTAACATTAGCTATTTCTAAGGGATATTTAAATCTCATATGTGTTTGATTTCAATTTCCAGGTAAGTTGAAGTTGTTGGTTTGAGGAAACTTTTTTCATTCTTGTAATTTATAGGATTATACTTACTGTAATATTTGTGTCAATTTTGAACTGGTGAAAGTTAAAAAAATTTCAGAAATGAAGTTTTTTCTATTTTTCCCTTTGTAGAGCAAAGCCAAAGAAAGCCCCACAAAAATTAAAAGATCCAGCAGATGTAGTGGCACACACCTATAATCTCAGCACTTTGAGATGCCAAGGGAGGGTTTAGCAAGACCTAATCTCTAAAAATATTAGCCTGACATGGTGGCATCTGCCTATAGTCCTAGCTATTTAAGAGACTTGAGGTGCGAGGATCCTTTGAGCCCAAGAGTTCAAGGCTGCAGTGAGCTATGCTCATACCACTAAGCTCCAGCCTGGGAGACAGAGTGAGACCTTGTGCCCGCCCCCCCCCCCCCCAAAAAAAATCCTTTGAGGGGGAAAAAAAAAGTTTTAATTTTTTTCCTGGTTTTGTATGTCACTCAAAGTTATGAAATTGTGTGCCCAGGCTGGAGTGAAGTGGCTCAATCTCGGCTCACTGCAACCTCTGCCTTCCGGGTTCAAGGGATTCTTATGCCTTAGCCACCTGAATAGCTGTGATTACAGACGCCCGCCACCACACAGCTACTTTTTATATTTTCAGTAGAGATGGGGTTTCACCACATTGGCCAGACTGGTCTTGAACTCTTGTCCTCAATTGATCTGCCCAACCTGCCTTGGCATTTCAAAGTGTTGGGATTACAGGCGTGAGCCACCGCACCTGGCCAATTTTTGAATATGAAGAGAACTTTGAGACTGTCTAATCTCATTTTCTGTTATAAACAAGGAAACTGAAGTCTAAAGATGCAAATTGACCTAATGAAATTCATATAATAAGGAAATAACAATTCAAGAACTTGAACTAGATCTCTATCTTACCAGACCAGTGTTCAGCGATACCATACTGCCTCTCCACTGGAACACTATTCTCAAGTGCTGTATCAAGAACAATGCTGGCCGGGCGAAGTGGCTCACGCCTGTAATCCCAGCACTTTGGGAGGCCGAGGTAGGTGGGTCACGAGGTCATGCATTCGAGAGCAGCCTGGCCATCATGCTGAAACCCCATCTCTACCAAAAATACACAAAAAAAATTAGCTGGACGTAGTGGCGCTCGCCAGCTACTTGGGAGGCTGAGGCAGGAGAATCGCTGAACCCAGAAGGCAGAGATTGCAGTGAGCCAAGATTGAGCCACTTCACTCCAGCCTAGGCAAACAGTTTCATAACTTTATGAGTGACATACAAAACCAGGAAAAAAAATTAGGTCGCTGCACTCTAGCCCGGGTGGCAGAGCAAGACTCTTATTTTGGGGGCAAAAAAAAAAAAAAAAAAAAGAATAATGCTGTGGACCGGATACAGGGCTCACACCTATAATCCCAGCACTTTGGGAGGCCGAGGTGGGTGGATCACCTGAGGTCAGAAGTTTCAGACCAGCCTGGCCAACATGGTGAAACCCTGTTTCTACTAAAAATACAAAAAATAGCCAGTCATGGTGGTGTGTGCCTGTAATCCCAGCTACTCGGGAGGCTGAGGCAGGAGCATCGCTTGAACCTGGGAGGCGGAGGTTGCAGTGAGCTGCGATTGCACCATTGCACTCCAGCCTGGACAATAACAGTGAGAATCTGTCTCAAAAAAAAAAAAAAAAGGAACAATGCTTTGGGAAAAAAATGAACAATACTGTGTACTGTCAAGTTTCAGACATCTGTAAGGAATAATAATAAGCTTTCATTTTATATTGCATTCATCTCATATCATAATTGACTTTAGACTGATCCTCACATGTGAAGCTGACTGTATTTGAAATAGATGAATAAACTATGTATAAAAACTTGACTCAGAACTATGGCAGTGACTCACATCTGTAATCCCAGCACTTTGGGAGGCTAAGGCAGGATGATCACTTGATCCCAGGAGTTCGAGACCAGCCTGGGCAACACAGAGAGACTCCATCTTTACAAAAATAATAAAAATAATATTAGCCAGGCACCATGGTGTGCACATGTGGTCCTAGCTAGGGAAGCTGAGGCAGGAGAATCACTTGAACCCAGGAGGCGGAGGTTGCAGTGAGCTGAGATTGCACCACTGCACAAAGTGAGACTCTGTCTTTAAAAAAAAAAAGAAAAGAAAACAAGAAACTTGACTCAGATTAGTCAAAAACTGGTTCAGTTTTTTCTATTCTATTCCCCTGCTTAGAATTCCTGCTTACTAGGCCAGACACAGTGGTTTACACTTGTAATCCCAGCCCTTTGGGAGGCCAAGGCAGGCAGATCACCTGAGGTCAGGAGTTTCAGACCAGCTTGGCCAACATAGCAAACCCTGGCTCTACTAAAAATACAAAATTTAAAAAATTTTTATAATTAATTTTTTTTTGAGTCAGAGTCTTGCTCTTGCCAGGCTGGAGTGCAGTGGTGCAATCTCGGCTCACTGCAACCTCCGCCTCCTGGGTTCAAGTGATTCTCCTGCCTCAGCCTCCCAAGTAGCTGGGATTACAGATGCCCGCCACCACACCTGACTAATTTTTGTATTTTTAGTAGAGACAGAATTTCTTCACCATGTTGGCCAGGCTGGTCTTGAACTCCTGACCTCAGGTGATCCACCAACCTTGGTGTCCCAAAGGGCAGGATTATAGTTGTGAGCCACCATGCCTGGCCAAAATACAAAAACTAGCCAGGTATGGTGGTGCATACCTGTATTTAGTCCCAGCTACTCTAGAGGCTGAGGCTGGAGAATCACTTGAACCCAGGAGGCAGAGGTTGCAGTGAACCAAGATCACACCACTGCTCTCCTGCCTGGGTGACAGTAGGAGACTCTGTTTTTTAAAAAAAGAAAAAATTAAAAAAAAAAAAAATGCTGTCCAGACGTGGTGGCTCATGCCTGTAATCCCAGCACTTTGGGAGGCCGAGGAAGGTGGATCACTTGAAGTCAGGAGTTCGAAACCAGCCTGTCCAACATGGCAAAACCCCGTCTCTAAAAAAAAAAAAAAAAAAACTGTTGCTATTGCTTACTTTTCTTGAATTACTAGAGAGAGGCCGGGCACGGTGGCTCACGCCTGTAATTCCAGAATTTTGGGAGGCCGAGGTGAGTGGATCACCTGAGGTCAGGAGTTCAAGACCAGCCTGGCCAACATGGTGAAACCCCATCTTTTTTATAATTTAAAAAAAAAAGAAAAGAAAAAAGAATTACTAGAGAGAGAGACTATTTTAGGAATACAAATTTCAGGCCTCTTTCTCACCTTGTGGTTCACAACTTTACGGAGAAGTAATTGTTTTCTTTTAAAGGGTTCTTTGAGGTGTGTGCCACAGGCTACATTAAAAAAGAAATGTGGCGAAGGAACATAAAAAAGTGTTAACGAGGCCAGACGTGATGGCTCACACCTGTAATCCCAGCACTTTGGGAGGCCGAGGCGGGTGGATCACCTGAGGTTAGGAGTTCGAAATCAGCCTGGCCAACATGGTGAAACCCCATCTCTACTAAAAATACAAAAATTAGCTGGACATGGTGCATGCACCTATTATCCCAGATACTTGGGAGGCTGAGGCAGGAGCATCACTTGACCCTGGGAGGTGGCGATTGCAGTGAGCCAAGAACATGCCACTGCATTTAAGCCTGGGCAACAGAGCGAGACCTCTCACAAAAAAAAAAAAAAAGTGTTAACCAAAGGATTTGTTATTATCTATCCTGATTATTTGCAAGTAACCTATTTGTTTTTTGTGGAAAACACATAATTTGGATAATCTAGAGTTGACTATAATTACCATTTTAAAGTTCTCTGAATGGTGAAAACTATTTAAATAGTGGCCCCTAACTTTTATACTGGCCACTATTATATCAAACAACACATCCTATGGCATACTCCTTGTTTATGTTTTCTGTTTCCTGTTATTTCCCTCTTTTCTTTTTGTAGTCCACCATTTTCTAGCTGGTTATCTTCTGCCTAGAAAAATACTGGGGCAAACTTCTCTTTTTCCAACTGTTTTTCTACATTCTAAGCAAGTTGAGGCATGTTATTTATGTATTATTATTTTTAAGTAGAGATCGAGTCTCGCTATGTTGGCCAGGCTGGTCTTGAATTCCTAGCCTCAAGCAGTCTTTCTGCCTCAGCCTTCCAAAGTGCAGAGATTATGGGAGTGAGCCACTGTGCCTGGCCTAATTTTTGTATCTTTATCTTTATGGCACTGTAGCACTTGTTTTTTCTCAGCACATATTTTAGTTTTCTCATACACTCGTTCTTAGATAGAATATTCTTATCTGTTATTTTGCTGTTCCAAAGTTAGTTTCATCTGTTTGACCTTTTTGTAAATTGATTCTTTTTTTTAATTTTTTGAGACGGAGTCTTGCTCTGTTGCCCAGGCTGGAGTGCAGTGGCATGATCTCGGCTCACTGCAACCTCTGCCTTCTGGGTTCAAGTGATTCTCCTGCCTCAGCCTTCCCAGTAGCTGGGTTTACAGGTGCCTGCCACTGCGCGTGGGTATTTTTTGTATTTTCAGTAGAGATGGGATTTTACCAACTTGGTCGGGCTGGTCTCGATCTCCTGACCTTGTGATCCATCCGCCTCGGCCTCCCAAAGTGTTGAAATTATAGGCGCGAGCCACTGCGCCCAGCCTGTAAATTGATTCTTGCATGTATCTTACTTGACTGCTAAATTAATTTTTTAATTTGCCCACACCATGACAGAAAGACAGTTTTCCTTATGAACTTCAAGCGTGAAGTCCCAAAGAAAGATATTGATTGGCCTAGCTTGGGTCATGGTGGCCATCCTGAAGAAAAGAAATGGGGTATTATGATCATATGCCCACCCATGAGGGTGAATGGGCAGTGGGTATTGTGAGACAGCCTTATCAGAACAATGTAAGATAAGGAGCTACAATGTGAAATACAGGTTTCCAGAGGAAGGAAGAATGTTGAGTAGGTAAAAACATGGTGGCTCATGCTTATAATCTCAGCATTTAAGGAGGCCAAGGTGAGAGGATCCCTTGAAGCCAGGAATTCAAGGCCAACCTGGCCAACAAAGCAAGACTTCATCTCTACTTAAAAAAAAAAAAAAAAAGCTGGAGACATGAGACTAGATATGCCTCTAGTCTCAGCTATTTGGAGGCTGAGGCGGGAGGATAACTGGAGCTGAGGATCACTGGAGCTGAGGAGATGGATAAAAGCTATCTACTATAAACATAATTTTAAAAGTTTAATTATGTAGTCTATGATGAATTTAAACTCAGTTATAAGTGTTAGATACACATCTTAAGATAGCTTAAGAAAAAAATTTAAAAATGTATTTATTTTCATAATTGGAAAGTCCAGGGGTTATATGCCCTAAGACATAACTGATTCCAGTTGCTTAAGCAATAATTGGTGTCTATATTTCTTGCTTTTGGTTTCATTTGTGTTAGCTTTGCTTTCAGGGACACACTTTCCACATAGACATGAAATTTTGGCAGCTTGTACATGATCCATTCAGCAAAGGATTTCAAGACAAATTCTCTCCCAGTGTCCATATTGTTATGCTTAACAGGTTAGAATGGTCATATGTTTAGTCTGTGATCAGAGAGGCAGAGCCAATAATTGACAGTCCCATCAGAGTAACCCAGAGCCCCATCAGAATTACAAGAAGTAACAGACTTTTCCTTTTTTCCTCTTTAATGTACATGCTGCTTTGTACATGAGTTCTAATTATAAATAATTTTATTTTCTGGCGGGGAGTTCATTTACTTTTTGATAATGCATCTTTGTTTTGACTTGCCATATAATAAGATGGAATAAAGGATTTTTCACCATTTTGTTATTTACAGATTAGTGGAATTGAATTTTCAGATGGAAGCAGAACACTTTTTACAATAGTTATATAGTATGTAGGGTAATTATATAAATGATTAGAGTCATTAGAGTCAAAAGGGACTAGAGAGCCAGGTGTGGTGGCTCACATCTGTAATCCCAGCACTTAGGGAGGCTGAGACAGGAGAATTGCTTGAGATCAGGAGTTCAAGATCAGCCTGGGCAAAATATAGTGAAACCCTGTCTCTACAAAACAAACAAACAAACAAACAAAAAAAAACGCCGGGCGCAGTGGCTCATGCCTGTAATTCCAGCACCTTGGGAGGCCAAGGCTGGTAGATCACCTGAGGTCAGGAGTTTGAGACCAGCCTGCCCAACATGGTGAAACCCCACCTCTACTAAAAATACAAAAAATTGGTCGGGCATAGCAGGCCCCTGTAATCCCAGCTACTTGGGAGGCTGAGGCAGGATAATTGCTTGAACCTGGGAGGTGGAGGTTTCAGTGAGCCAAGATTGCACCATTGCACTCCAGCCTGGGCAATAATGGTTGCACTCCACCATTGCACTCCAGCCTGGGCAACAAAAAAAAAAAAAAAATTGCTGGGGGGGGTGGTGCATGCCTGTAGTCCCAGAGGATTACTGGAGTTGGGGAGGCTGCAGTCAGCCATCATCATGCTGCTGCACTCCAGCCTTGGCTATGAGCAAGATCCTGTCTCAAAAAAACAACAAAAAAGGGATGATGCGTGTGGCTCATGCCTGTAATCCCGGCACTTTGGGAAGCCGAGGTGGACGGATCACTTGAGTTCAGGAGTTCAAGACCAGCCTGACCAAATGGCAAAACTCCATCTCACAAAAACTACAAAAAAATTAGCCAAGCATGGTGGTGCTCCTGTAGTTTCAGCTACTCAGGAGGCTAAGATGGGAGGATCACTTGAGCCTAGGAGACAGAGGTTGCAGTGAGCCAAGATGGTGTCACTGAACTCCAGCCAGGGTGACACCCTATCTCATCAAAAAAAGGGACTAGAGAAAGACTAAAGAAAATAATCCTCTGGAAATATTAAGAACAATTAAAGTGCCCTTCTAATTTTTTCTTTTTAAAAAAAAATTTTTTTATTTTAGAGACGGGGTTTCACCATGTTGGCCAGGACGGTCTTGATCTCTTGACCTTATGATCCACCCGCCTCGGCCTCCCAAAGTGCTGGGATTACAGGTGTGAGCCACCATTCTCGGCCCTAATTTTTTCGTTACTTGAATTTTCTTTGAATAACTGCATTCATATACTTCCTCAACACATTACTGATTTAGTGTGTACTTCCCTTGCCTGAATGTTATTTTTAATCTCTGAAAAATTCAATGATGATATAGCAAAACTTTAGAAACAATCTCAGTATTTATTAGTAGGGAAATGGTTAAATTAGGATAAATTATTGTATAGATACTCAATGGAGTATTTTGACACCTTTTAAAATTATGATAGAATTAGATCGGTGGATTCTGTCAATGTCAATATCATGGTTGTGATATTGTACTATAGATTTGCAAGAAGGTTATCACTGGGAAATCTGAACAAAGGATGCATGGAGGCTGGGTGTGGTGGTTCAAGCCTGTAATCCCAGCACTTTGGAAGTCCGAGGTGGGCAGATCACTTGAGGTCAGGAGTTCAAGACCAGTCTGGCCAACATGGTGAAAACCCGTCTCTACTAAAAATACTAAAATTAGCTGGGTGTGGTGGCACTCGCCTGTAATCATAGCTATCCAGGAGGTTAAGGCATGAGAATCCCTTGAATCTGGGAGACAGAAGTTGCAGTGAGCCAAGATCATGCCAGTGCACAACAGCCTGGGCATCAAAGTGAGTCTCTGTCTCAAAATAAAAAAAGGTGCATGGATCCTTACAATTGATTGTGAATCTGTGGTTATCTCAAAATAAAAAATTAATTAAAACAAATCATAATCATAAGCACAGTAAATCAACAGGAAAATATTTTTATGTGAAAAATATAAGGTTAAACTCTGTAGCACATCATATTATTACTATATTAAATCATGCATAGGAAAAAAGAGTAGAGAAAGTATACCAAATGGTCATAGCGTTAATATCTAAGTTGTTGGATTTACATGATTTTTTTCTTCTTTATACTTTTCCTTATTTTGTAAATGTCCTTTAATGAATATATACTATTAACTTTTCTAGTTATCAAAAAAGTAAAAGTTTTATTTAAAAAAATACATTTAAAAATCTTGCTTTCTCAGCATGCCAATGTGAAGGAAAAGATAACCGAATTCCATTACTGAAGGAAGTTTTTGAGGCCTTTCCTGACACTCCCATTAACATCGATATCAAAGTCAACAACAATGTGCTGATTAAGAAGGTACTCAAGGCATTGCCTCTTCTGGGTGTGTTACATTTCCCGAACTAAATAAGGTTAGAGTAGGTGACTGCTTAGATTGATAATGCTCAAGGAAATGTGATACCCTAGGGATCAGCATTGTTTTAAATAATGCCCTAGTAGAAGAGATCATTTTACTGTAGGAGAGCCTATTTTCAGAGAGAGCTGTCATGTCTCAGTCATGGATAAAATAAGCTTGCATGAACCAGTCATTCTGGCATTTATATAATTAACTTCTAGTCTGACTTGTTTCATTTGTGATTAGTTTATGTGAAATTACTAAATAACTGTAATCTGTTAAATAAATTATATAATGGCATAATGTGAATAAATTTTGCATTTTATAAAATAATTAAATTTATATATTGATTCTTCCAAAATGTTATGCTATTCATTGATGGATAGTCAATTCTAGTTTATTTTTTAAGTGAAATGCTGTTAGTGGATTTGCAGATAGGCACATGGATAAAATTTTGAATTTTCACACTTAGGTTTCAGAATTGGTGAAGCAGTATAATCGTGAACACATAACAGTGTGGGGTAATGCCAATTATGAAATTGTAGAAAAGTGCTACAAAGAGGTAAGCTTCAAAAATGATACAGAATTATCCTTCTTTGTTGTTGTTGTGTATCTATAAATTATAAATTAATAGCAATACTTTTTGTTTTCTTATTTTTAAAGATAGGGTCTCACTTTATCACCCAGGCTGGAGTGCAGTGGTGCAATTATAGCTCACTGCAACCTCAAACTCCTGGGCTCAATCAATCCTCCTGCCTCAGCTTCCCAAGTAGCTGGGGCTACAGGCACCCAGCTAGTTTTTAAATCTTTAGTAGAAATAAGATCTCACTATGTTGCCTACTCTGGTCTCAAACTCTTGGACTCAAGCAATCCTCCTGCCTTGGCCTCCCAGAGTACTGGGATTACAGGAGTGAGCCATTGTGCCCGGGTCCTATTACAAAAATAATTTTTTAAACTTATCTTATTTCAGCCGGACGCTGTGGCTCACACCTGTAATCTCAGCACTTTGGGAGGCTGACGCAGGTGAATCATGAGGTCAGGAGTTCAAGATCAGCCTGGCCAACATAGTGAAACCCCATCTTGGCTAAAAAATGCAAAAATTAGCCAGGCATGGTGGCACACGCCTACAATCCCAGCTACTTGGGAGGCTGAGGTAGAGAATCGCTTGAACCCGGGAGGCGGAGGTTGCAGTAAGCCAAGATCGCACCACTGCACTCCAGCCTGGGTGACAGAGCGAGACTCCATCTCAAAAAAAAAAAACTTATATTTTTTCGTAGTCTTCATGCAAAGGTAGATGGTACTGGGTCAAAGCAACTAGCCAGAAGTTTAATATGGTAGAGATAATGATTGGGACCTAGCAATATAAGTTCAGTGCACGCGCCCGATCTCGTCTGATCTCGGAAGCTAAGCAGGGTCGGGCCTGGTTAGTACTTGAATGGGAGACCGCCTGGGAATACCGGGTGCTGTAGGCTAAAAAAAAAAAATTAAAAAAAAAAAAAAATAAGTTCAGTGCAGTTGAATTATTATGTTTGAATGCTAATGTTAGTTGCTTACCAATATTTCATTATGTGTATTATAGGAAAAATATGGTCTCTATCTTTTAATCACTGTCTTGTATTAGATAATTGAAATTTTTTGGTGTAATTTTGAGTTAAATTATTTAGCTGGGTACAGTTGCCCATGCCTGTAATCTCAGCACTTTGGGAGGCCAAAGTGGGAGGACTGCTTGAGCCCAGGAGTTTGAGACCAGCCTGAACAACATAGTGAGACCCCCTTTCTATTATTATTATTAATTATTTCTAAATTTCTTTTGCCTGTGACACAGCCCTCAGGAGATCCTGAGAGCACCTGCTCTATTTTTTTTTTTTTTTAAAGAGAGAATTTATTTAAGTGGTGAGGATTGCTTGAGGCCAGGAATTTGAGACCAGCCTGGGCAGCATAGTAAGACTTCCAATTCTATTTAAAAAAAAAAAAATGCTGGGTGTGGTGGCTCACCCCTGTAGTCCCAGCACTTTGGGAGCCTGAGGCAGGCAGATCACCTGAGGTCAGGAGTTCAAACCAGCCTGGCTAACATAGGAAAACTCTATTAAAAATACAAAAAATAGCCAGGCATGGTGGCATGCTCCTGTAATCCCAGCTTCTAGGGAGGCTGAGGCAGGAGAGTTGCTTGAACCTGGGAAGCAGAGGTTGCAGTGAGCCGAGATCATACCACTGCACTCCAGCCTGGGCAACAGAGCTCCATTTCAAGAGAAAAAAAAAAGAGAGAAATTATTTAGGGTTAGGCTGAGTGGCTCACACCCCTGTAATCCCAGCATTTTGGGAGGCCAAGGCAGACAGATCACTTGGAGCCCAGGAGTTCGAGACCAGCCTAGGGAACATGAGGAAGCCCTGTCTCTACTAAAGATACAAAAACTAGCTGGGCGTGGTGGTACATGCCTGTAGTCTCAGCTACTTGGGAAGCTGAGGTGGGAGGATGGCTTGATCCTGGTAGACAGAGGTTGCAGTGAGCCAAGATCCTGCCACTGTACTTCAGCCTGGGTGACAGAGCCAGACACTGTCTCAAAAATAAAAAATAAAAAAATCCTATTATCTTTCAGGAAAAGAAATAGAAAAAAAATTATCTGGTTCCTCAACTTTAGCTTCTTTTTACCCTAACCCCCGAAATAGACTTAAGGAAGTTAAGCCAAGATCATGCAAGTTCATGATATTAAGTAAGATGTAAAAGCAGGACCATCTATCCACTGAAAATTTTCTGGTTAAAGAAAATATATCAGCCCGACGCAGAGGCTCATGCCTGTAATCCCAGCACTTTGGGAGGCTGAGGCGGGTGGATCACCTGAGGTTAGGAGTTCGAGACCAGCCTGGCCAACATGATGAAACCTCATTTCTACTAAAAATATAAAAATTAGCCAGGCATGGTGGCGCATGCCTGTAATCCCAGCAACTCAGGAGGGTGAAGCAGGGAGGCGGAGGTTGCAATGAGCTGGGATTCCACCACTGCACTCTAGCCTGGGCAACAGAACGAGACTCTGTCTCAAAAAAACAAGTATATAAAAATTAATTTTATGTGTTTTAAAATGATAGTTAAGCCTTCATAAGCAAGTTTACATACATAATCAGCTAAGAGAATTTAAAATTTAAGATGTTAAAAAATCTTGCTCATTGAAGATGCTGAAATAATATGTAATAGAGAAGAAATACCATGATATAAGTAGCAATTTTTAAACACAAAGAACTTTTTGGTGGCTGATCTGAGTGTAGTGGCGTTTACAATTAATTGATTACAACCAATTACTGATTTCTTTCCTTCTCCATTCCCACTGCTTCATTTGACTAGCCTTAAAAAATAAACAAAACAAAACACCTGTTTGGGCAGGCCTTCCTTCCTAGAGAAGGCAAAAACTTGCAAAGTCAGCATCATTACGATTCAGAGTATAATTGAGATTCCCATTAAAGCAAATAAGTTTGTTGTTGTTGTTGTTGTTTTGGAGACTCCAGCCCAGGCTGGAGTGCAGTCGCTTGATCTAGGCTCACTGCAACCTCCGTCTCCTGGGTTCAGGCAGTTTTCCTGCCTCAGCCTCCTGACTCGCTGGGATTGCAGGAGCTTCCTGCCATGCCCAGCTAATTTTTGTATTTTTAGTAGAGATGGGGTTTCACCGTGTTGGCCAGGCTGGTCTCGAACTTCTGACCTCAAGTGATCCACCTGCCTCGGCTTCCCAAAGTGCTGGGATTATAAGTGTGAGCCACCACGCCTGGCCTAATGCAAGTAGGTTTTATGTGCAGCAGAGCCTAAGAAATCCCAAGGTAACTGTATACAAAAGGGGAGAAAAGAGGTGGTGAAACAGCTTTGTATCTTGACTGTGGTAGTGGTTACATGAATCTATACATGGGTTAAAATTGCATAGAATTACACACACACAAATGAATGCAGTGTTTAAAAAATAATGAAAATAGAATAAATTGTGTAGTCTAATGAACAGTAAGGTACCAATATCAATTCCAGGTTTTGGTACTATACTAGAGTCAAATGTCACCTTTTGAGGAAGTTGGGCGAAGGCTGCATGGGACTATACTATTTTTGCAACTTTCCGTAAGTCTATAATTCTTTCAAAATAAAAGGCTCACTTTTGGCCTGTAATCACAGAATGCTTCCCTTGATTCCTATATTTTTCCAGAATCCTCTGGCTTTCTGTCATTTTTGAATTTAAAAACTCTAAAAACCTTTCAGCAGCAATTTCCAAACATCACAGTAAAAATGTGTCAATTGGCTGGGTGTGGTGGCTCACGTCTGTAATCCCAGCACTTTGGGAGGTCGAGGCAGGCAGATCTCGAGGTTAGGAAATCGAGACCATGCTGGCCAACATGGTGAAACCCCATCTCTACCAAAACTACAAGAATTAGCTGGACCTGGTGGCATGTGCCTGTAATCCCAGCTACTCCAGAGGCTGAGGAAGGAGAATCGCTTGAACCAGTGAGTCAGAGGTTGCAGTGAGACCAGATCGCTCCACTGCACTCCAGCGTGGCAACAGAGCGAGACTCCATCGAAAAAAAAAGTCTCAATAAAATTTGTAATTCATATTACCAACATGCTACATAATCGATACAACTTTTGGACATTTTTGGTTTTTTTTTTGAGACAGAGTTTCAAGAAAACTCCAGCCTGCAATGGCATGATTTTGGCTCACCGAAAACTCTGCCTCCTGGGTTCAAGCAATTCTCCTGCCTCAGCCTCTCGAGTAACTGGGATTACAAGCATGCGCCACCAGGCCTGGCTAATTTTGTATTTTTAATAGAGACGGGGTTTCTACATGTTGGTGAGGTTGCTCTTGAACTCCTGACCTCAGGTGATCTGCCTGCCTCAGCTTCCCAAAGTGCTGGGATTACAGGCATGAGCCACTGCACCCAGCCTACTTTTGCAATTCTTAAAAGTGTGATTTATAAGAATTTTACGTTAACCTTTTAATTTCCAGATGTTGGAAACTCAAAATATAAACATAAAAAGAATTGGGGCACACAGTGGTAGTGGGAAAATGTGGCACTTAACGACTTTCTATTCATTCACACTCAATGCAGTGGATCTTTTTTTTTTTTTTTTTTTTTTTAGTGTTCTGGTTCCAAAGTTGCATAAGTTTATTTTATTTTATTTTTTGAGACCAGAGTGTTGCTCTGTTGCCCAGGCTGGAGTGCAATGGCGCAATCTTGGCTCACTGCAACCTCCACCTCGTGGGTTCAAGCAATTCTCCTGTCTCAGCCTCTCGAGTAGCTGGGATTACAGATCCCACCACCATGCCCAGCTAATTTTTTTTTTTTTTAGTAGAGATGGGATTTCTCCATGTTGGTCAGGCTGGTCTTGAACTCCTGACCTCAGGTGATCCACCTATCTCAGCCTCCCAAAGTGCTGGGATTACAGGCATGAGCCACTTGTGCCCAGCCAATTTTTTTTTTTTTTTTTGAGACAGTCTCACTCTTGCCCACAATGGAGTGCAGTGGTGCAACTTCCATCTCCCAGGTTCAAGTGATTCTCCCGCCTTAGCTTCCAGAGTAGCTGGGATTACAAGCGCTTGCCATCATGCCTGGCTAATTTTTATATTCTTAGTAGAGTACTAAAAGTATTCTACTAAGAATAATTTGTTATTATTATTATTATTGAGGCCAGGCTGGTCTCAAACTCCTGAACTCAAGTGATCCACCCACCTTGGCCTCCCAAAGTGCTGGGATTATAGGTGTGAGCCACCATGCCGGCCTTAAGTTTTGAAGTTCAGTCCCTAACCCTGTTTTTCCCATAAGCTCTGTTATGCTTAGTGTATGAATTTGCAAAACTCAAGATTTTTCAGTGACTTGTATATTGTGTTACAGCTGAAACACCTGTATTAAGTAAGCCAAAAACATTACAAAGCACCATGTAACAAAGGGGCAAAATAAAATCTCAAACTTATTTACTCCATTTTTTTTAAAACAAAGAAGTAGATAATTTAGAACTAGTTATTTATTTATTGTTTTATTTGAGACAGAGTCTTGCTCTGTCACCCAGGATGGAATGCAATAGCGTGATAGCTCACTGCAACCTCTATCTCCCAGGTTCAAGTGACTGACTCTCCTGCCTCAGCCTCCCAAGTAGCTGGGGTTACCACTGTATGCCACCACACCTAGCTAAGGTTTATATGTTTATATTTTTAGTAGAGATGGGGTTTCACCATTTTGGCTAGGCTGGTCTCGAACTCATGACCTCAAGTAATCTGCCTGCCTCAGCCTCCCAAAGTGCTGGGATTACAGGCGTGAGCTACTATGACCAGCCTAGAACTAATTATTTAAAATAAATTGCTTTTATGTGATTTAAAAAATATGTTTTTATTAGAAGTTCAATATAAGGATAATTTTTGTTTTTTAAAAACAAATATAGCAGGACCTGGCATGGTAGCTCACGCTTGTCATTGCAGCAGCACTCTGGGAGGCTGAGGTGGGAGAAATGCTTGGACCTGGGAGTTCAAGACCAGCCTGGGCAACATAATGAGATTCTGACTCTACAAAAAATTTTTGAAAAATTAGCTCGGCATGGTGGCGTGTGTCTGTAGTCCCAGCTGTGTGAGAGGCTGAGATGTGGGATCACTTGGGTCTGGGAGGTCTAGACTTCAGTGAGCCACGATCCAGTCACTGTACTCTAGCCTGGGTGACAGAACAAGACCCTGTGTAATATATTTATATATGATAGACCCATGTGTATATGTATATATTACACAGGGACTCGCTCTGTGTAATATATATATATATGTGTATGTATATATTACACAGGGTCTTGCTCTGTGTAATATACACACACATGCGCATGCAGGCACACACACACACACACACACACGGGTCTATCATATGTACATATGAGGGCAAGGAGAGAGGGAATGGAGATTCGTTGTTTAATGGTATAAAGTTGGCTGGGCGAGGTGACTCACACCCATACTCCCAGCACTTTGAGAGGCTGAGCCAGGTGAATTGCTTGAGCCCAGGAGTTCAAGACAAGCCTGGGTGACATCCTGAAACCTCATCTCTATAAAAAAATACAAAAATTAGCTGGACGTGGTGGCTCATGCCTGTAGTCCCATCTATTATAATTCATGAGGCTGAGATGGAAGTATTGCCTGAGCCAGGGTCAAGAATGCAGTGAGCTTTGGTCGTCCCACTGAACTCCAGCCTGTTTGACAGTGTGACCTTGTCTAAAAAAAAAAAAAAAAAAAAAAAAAAAAAGGCATAGAGTTGTTTTCAGTTTAGCACAATGAAAAGACTTTGGACTTTGGTTGCACAACAGTCTGAATATACTTAAATCACCAAACTGTGCATTTTAAAATGATGGACATTCAATTCTGCTGGGGGGCAGGAGGTGGGGGTGGTGAAAAAATAAATAAATAAAAATGATTAAGATCTTAAATTTTGTCTGGGCACGGTGGCTTGTGCCTGTAATCCCAGCACTTTGGGAGCCCAAGGCAGGTGGATCATCTGAGGTCAGAAGTTTAAGATCAGCCTGGCCAACATGGTGAAACCCTGTCTCTACTAAAAATACAAAAAATTAACCCAGCATGGTGATGCAGGCCTATAATCTTAGCTACTCAGGGGACTGAGGCAGGAGAATTGCTGGAACCTGGGAGGCGGAGGTTGAGGTGAGCTGAGATTGTGCCACTGCACTCCAGCCTGAGTGACAAGAGTGAGACTCCATCTCAAAAAAAAAAAAAAAAAAAAGATCTTAAACTCTGTCATGTGTATTTTAGCACAAATTTAAAAAGTATGTGTGTATGTATGTGTAGACATACATATATATATATATAAAATAGACATATATATCTGTATGTCTATCTTGCATTTTAAAAGTTTTGAGATATTGAGCACATTTCCAATAGAAACTTAAAATGGTGGTTAGATTCTTGGACTAGTTTACAAAATCCTATTTATATTTGATATTTGATTCATAACATAGCTAAATGATGACATTTCCAGCAGTATTGATATGTATCTATATATACTCATGGATATATGTAGCTATATATATTTTAAACAGAAGTAAAGTTATTGAATATTCCATATATTCATCTTTTCATTTTGTTCCATTGGATTCTGACATGTTTAGTCTTTAGCTGTAAGTACTGTAACCAGCAGACAGAAGTGGTATTGCAAAGGCAGAGACGGTAATAGAGAAACTTAGTAACGTCATTACACTATAAGGCTCCAGGATCAATCCTGACCCATTTGTCAAGGACTAGCCACTTTTAAGTGTGGTGTATTTGAAAATGAATATTTGTAATCCAGGGAATGCTTGCAATAGATGTCAAGATATGGTCTTGGGAAATATTGAAAGTTGTGAAGTAACCCTCTTTATTTGAGCAGTTGTAAAAGCAACATGTAATATTGTTTGTGTCTTTTAGAATTCAGATATTCCCATACTCTTCAGTCTACAACGTGTCCTGCTCATTCTTGGCCTTTTCTTCACTGGCCTCTTGCCCTTTGTGCCCATTCGAGAACAGTTTTTTGAAATCCCAATGCCTTCTATTATACTGAAGTAAGTGGTGACTCTTTTATTTTAAAATCAATTATCAATTACAGAAGGACTAACATAAAAGCTCACTAATATCAATATCAATGATGAAGAAGAGATTTCTGTAGTGATTTCCATGTTCTATCACGTGAACTATATTATGAATTTTTATATAATTAAGACATATTCTCTAAAACAAATAATCAGGACCCATTTTAGATTATAATGATTTTCTGTGCCTGTATAGTCAGAAATCAGATAAAAAGAATTTAGTTTAATTACAGAAAGTCAATAATTCTTTTATTCTCACATCAAATAACAGTTGCCCTCCACTTTCCCTTACTACTTCCTACTTCATTGACAGCTTTACCCAGCTGAAATTTCATTAAACTCTAAATTAAACAACGGTATTACTGTAATACATTTAGGAAGAAAAACCACCACCCCCATTACCATAAAAATCTCTGGAGATAGGAAAAGAAAAGTTTATATAGGATACTTTTTTTGAGACAGAGTTTCGCTCTTGTCACCTAGTCTGGAGTGCATGGTGCCATCTCGACTCACTGTAACTTTTGCCTCCCAGGTTCAAGCAATTCTCCTGCCTCAGCCTCCCTATTCTATTGGCAAAACAATAGAAAACACTTCTTATCTACCAAAAAAACCTCTATTTTATTTGCTAGATTAAAGTGATCCTTAAACATTTATTCCTGGCCGAAAGAGGTAGCTCATATCTGTAATCTCAGCATTTTGAGAGGCCGTGGTGGGCGGATCACCTGAGGTCAGGAGTTCCAGACCAGTCTGGCCAACGTGGTGAAACTCCATCTCTACTAAAAATACAAAATTAGCTGGACAGGGTGGCGCACACCTGTAGTCCCAGCTACTCAGGAAGCTGAGACAGGAGAATCACTTGAACCCAAGAGGTGGGGGTTGTAGTGAGCCGAGATAGCACCATTGCACTCCAGCCTGGGCAACAGAGCAAGAGTCCATCTAAAAATAAATAAATAAATAAACATTTATTCCTAAACTACTTAGCTTTCCTCTGGCCTGGAGTAGACTGTTTGCTCTATATTTATCTTCATGTGTTCCTTTTAGAAGCAAGTATTATTGAAATACAGACATAAGAACAAACTCTATAGAATTAATCTTTTCTCTAAAAAGTAATTATGGATTAAGACACAGGTAGGATATCTTTTGTGTATTTTAAGACTTCTATCGAAAACAATGGATACTTCCTAAGACAACATGTGATTGTTTAACAAGGTAATCAGTATTTGAGCTACTAAATCTTTAAGATTCCTGAAATTTTAGCCAGGACTTTCCATTGGGGTCAGAGTTAGGGAAAAAAGAACTTGTACTTTATTTAGCACTTTTTTTTTTTGGAGATGGAATTTCACTCTGTTGCTCAGGCACAATCTTGGCTCACTGCAACCTCCGCCTCCCAGGTTCAAGCAATTCTCCTGCCTCAGCCTCCCAAATAGTTGGGATTACAGGTGCCCACCACCATGCCTGGCTAATTTTTCTGTATTTTTAGTAGAAACGGGGGTTCACCATGTTGGCCAGGCTGGTCTCGAACTCCTGACCTCAAGTGATCTGCCCACCTTGGCCTCCCAAATTGCTGGGATTACAGGCATGAGCCACCATGCCTGGCCCAGATATACATTTTTTTTTTGCTGAGATGGAGTGTCACCCTATCACCCAGGCTGGAGTACTATGGCTCGATCTTGGCTGACTGCAACCTCTGTGATTCTCTCACCTCAGCCTGGGATTACAGTGTGTGCCACAACACCCAGCTAATTTTTTATAACCTTAGTAGAGACGGGGTTTTACCATGCTGGCCAGGCTGGTCTCAAACTCCTGACCTTGTGATCTGCCTGCCTCAGCCTCCCAAAGTGCTGGGATTGCAGGCAGGAGCCACTGCACCCGGCCCAGATACACTTTTTTAGTAGTAAAGATAATTATTGGTGGGACGCAGTGGCTCATGCCTATAATCCCAGCACTTTGGGAGGCTGAGGTGGGCTAATCACTTGAGCTAAGATGGGCTGATCACTGGAGCCTAGGAGTTTGAGGCCAATCTGGACAACATAGGGAGACCTCCATCTTTACAAAACATGTAAAAATTAGCCAGGTATGGTGGCCATGGGCCTGTGATCCCAGCTATTTGAGAGGCTGAGGTGGGAGGATTGCATGAGCCCAAGGGTTCAAGGCTGCAGTATGCTGTGATTGCACCACTGAACTCCAGCATGGGCAACAGGGTAAGACCCTGTAAAAAAAAAAAAAAAAAAAAAATACACACACACACACACACACACAATTTTAAAATGATAATTACAAAGGACAGGGTCTAGGTCTGCAGATTTTTTTTTTTTTGAAACGGAGTCTTGCTCTGTTACCCAGGCCGGAGTGCAGTGTTGTTATCTCGACTCACTGCAACCTCTGCCTCCTGGGTTCAAAAGATTCTCCTGTTTCAGCCTTCTGAGTAGCTGGGATTATAGGTGTGCACCACCATGCCTGGCTAATTTTTATGTTTTTGGTAGAGACAAGGTTTCACCATGTTGGTCAGGCTGGTCTTGAACTCCTGACCTCAGGTAATCCACCTGCCTCGGCCTCCCAAAGAGCTAGGATTGCAGGCATGAGCCACCACGCCTACAGATATTTTAAAGGAAAGGAAAACATGTGGTAAACAGCTCACTTTAATCTATAGTACAGTTTCGTTGTATGTTAAAATCTACCACATACTAAATTGTAGCAGACAAAGCAAGAGAAAGATTTCACCAAAAAAGAAGAGACGTGAGCCCAGGGCACCAGGTTCTCTGGAAAGACATTCATTTATTTATTTTTAAATTTATTTATTACTTTTGAATAGGGATAGCAAAAAGTTAGCTTGAGACCAGTAGAAACAGAACCAAACTGGACTTTATTTTGTTTTTATCCTTTTTACAAATCTTTTTTGACAATATACAAAGTACAAGGCACTGTTTTCATTTTTGAATTTGTTTTATTGTATCACACTGATGTATTTCTGTATTTCTAACTTGTAATTCAAACTTTATTTTACCCTAGGCTAAAAGAACCACACACCATGTCCAGAAGTCAAAAGTTTCTCATCTGGCTTTCTGATCTGTAAGAATTTTAGTTTCTTAATATGCAAGTTATTGCTTCAGCTATATTTATTAAATACTACACTTAAAATTTAGTGCAAGCTTTCCACATGTAACTTGTAACAAGGACAAATTGAGTACCTACTATGCAAAATGTATGTGAATCATTTAGAGCTATCTTAATAACTAATCACAAAACCTTAGGAAGAATCTTGAGAGATAATCTCATCCAACTTCATGAGAAAAGTGAGCCCCCATATACCCAGTTAAATTATTTACTTGGGGTTGTCTAGCTAGTTAGTAGAAGAACTAGAATAAATAACCATTCCTTTTTGCTTACTTGCTGTTTCCACCAAGCATGATGAAGTATAGCAACAGAATATATATAAAAGTATGTGTTGCCTACAGCACATTTCTCATAAAAATCTGCTCTGCACCAAGACTTAACAGTAGAAAGGAAATCCCATCTATAGAGTGAATATCAACTTTAAAGAAAATGCCCTAATTTAGACATGTTGGGTTTAATTTTAGTAAAAATCACAATATAATTGTACTATATTTTGCTTTAAGATGGAACTGTGAATGCTTAAATATTTTAATAGTGCCAAATCAAAACTTTTTATTATTTAACACCTTTTTTTTTTTTTTTTTTTTTTTGAGACAGAGTCTCGCTCTGTTGCCCAGGCTGCAGTGCGGTGTAGTGATCTCGGCTCACTGCAACCTCCCCTTCCTGGGTTCAAGTGATTCTTCTGCCTCAGCCTCCCAAGTAGCTGGGAGTATGGGTACCTGCCACCACGCCTGACTAATTTTTGTATGTTTTTTCCCGCAACGAACATCATATAATTTGTGTATTTTTTAGTAGAGATGAGGTTTCATCATGTTGGCTATATTGGTCTCAAACTCCTAGCCTCAGGTGATCTGCCCACCTCAGCCTCCCAAAGTGCTGGGGTTACAGGTGTGAGCCAATGCACCCAGCCTTAACGCCTTTTTCAAAGAGTCTTAAACAGTTTTATCTTTTCTCTGTGTCAGTGTTTATTATTTTTTGCTTTATTCCTGATGTAAGCTCCAGTTTTCAAGGATGCATTTTTTTTGTACTCCTCAAATAAAACCAGGATGCATTTTTTTTTCTTTTTTCAACCCTATTAACTGACAAGGATGCATTTTTCAGTTGATGTTAAGAGCACATGATTTGTACTTTCTGTTATTTAATCGTTCTAATAGATATAACAGAATAGAAATAATGTATATATCTTTCCAGTACAATGAATTCCTATCTTGCTCAAGAGATTTGTATTCTGAAAGTTCACTTATCAGTGAGTTACTTGAAACAAAAAAATGTTTTTTTCCCTAGACATAGGATAGTATAATTAATGGATATAATGCTTCTAACATAGCTTACAAAAGACTAATCCATTATGTAACTGAACTGTGATGTTATAGAAATTGACCTGCATTTGCTGACTTGTTTTAACTTGGAAAGTCAGGAACACATATTAATAGTAAGAAAGGAAAGCCAGCTCTTTCTCCTTCAGCAGTGAAAATGAGGCAGCCTCTTTTCCATTGAACTGTGTCAACAAGAATGAGCCTCCTACGAATCTGGTAGCAGCAAGGAGTGAAAGGAGGTTCTGGTTGCCCACCAACCAGCAGTCCGCAGTGAAAGGAGATCCAGCAATTAAGACATAAATTAATTCACAGCAGCCAGTATTCCTTGAGACCATTTATTTTATTGCTGAAGCATTGGAATTAAACTAGGAGTTACTAAACTCTAATTGACTCAAATTAGGACTAAGGACTAAATTCCTAAAACAGTTATGCTTTTTCTTTTCTAGCTTACTAATGAGGAAAGCTTTGTTTGACCACCTAACTGCTCGAGGCATTCAAGTAAGTTTTTGGAATGATGCATTTTGGAAGCAGCATAGCTCACTAGTTTAACACAAATATAAAAAGCAAGAACTTTTAACTGACTTAGTTTGGCCCCTGACTCTGATGATGCTGCTTTACTGACCCACAAGTGAGGACCTTTAAGCTCTTCCTTACAGTTAGCGATGAAGGATTAGCATTTCTCAAGCTAGATTCCTCTTATGTACAGAATAGCTGATGCCAGAGGGGTGGGACAGTGTATGTGTGTGTGTGTATATATATACATATTTTTTTCTCTATTTTTTTGAGATGAAGTCTCACTCTGTCACCCAGGCTGAGTGCAGTGGTGCAGTCTCGGCTCATTGCAGCCTCTACCTCCCGAGTTCAGGCGATTCTTATGCCTCAACCCCCTAAGTAGCTGGGATTACAGGCATGTGCCACCACTACAGGCTAATTTTTGTATTTTTAGTAGAGACTGGGTTTCGCCATGTTGGCAGAGTAGGTCTCGGTCTCCTGACCTCAGGTGATCTGCCTGCCTCGGCCTCCCAAAGTGCTGGAATTATAGGCGTGAGCCACTGTGCCCGGCCAGGACAGTGTATATTTAATGAGCACACTGAATTTTTTTTTTAACATCTCTCATTTCTGTAAGGAACAAAGTGGAATTTTAAAAAAGCATCTAATGATTTCTTTAAATGACAGCTTTAAAAGGTTATTTCTAAATGTACCAAGATTGTAGTGGATATTGTTATAAAAATAATTTTGTATTTTAACATTTATTCTCATACTTCTCACCCTTCTAATTTTCAGGTGTATATTTGGGTATTAAATGAAGAACAAGAATACAAAAGAGCTTTTGATTTGGGAGCAACTGGGGTGATGACAGACTATCCAACAAAGCTTAGGGATTTTTTACATAATTTTTCAGCATAGAAAAAGAAGTACTTAGAAGTATTGAAATAAAAAATGAAGACCTAAGAAAAAGATATTTCACCATCATTTCCCGAAGCCATTTCCAGAATGGTAAAAGGTTTAATCAGTTTTTATTACCTCATTTTTAAGCCTGTACGAGAATGTAGACATTATATATTATATGTATATTTATTTTAAATAATATTGTATATTTTATGTTTGTAAATTATTTAGAAAGATAATTGGTTATGAGATGTAAGTTTTAGTTTCTTAATATGCATTTTAGTTTCTAGATCTTCTACAGAAATCTTGATTAATAACATACACAAAAATGTTACATATACTACATCATCTACAAAAATCTTGATCAATAATCTAGAAACTAGATTATCTTTTATTAAAAGCAGATTTAATAAAAGATTTAAGATGGAACCTTGAATGCTTAAATATTTTAATAGTCTCAATTACAACTTTTTATTATTTAGTGCCTTTTTCTTTTCTCTTCTTTCCTTTACTTTTTTTGAGACGCAGTATTGCTCTGTCACTCAGGCTGGAGTGCAGTGTAGCAATCTTGGCTCACTGCAACCTCCACTTCCTGGGTTCAAGTGATTCTTCTGCCTCAGCCTCTAGAAACGAAATTATCTAGATTATTGATCAAGATTTCTGTAGATGATGTAGTGTTCTATTATAAGTAATTCTGGAATCAAAGACTATTGGATACATTTGGCATTGGGCCAAGTACAAAGGCTCACACCTGTAATCCCAGCACTTCAGGAGGCTGAGGCAGGTGAATCACCTGAGGTCAGGAGTTTGAGACCAGCCCGGCCAACAGGGCAAAACCCCATCTCTATTGAAAATACAAAAATTAGCCAGGCGTGGTTGTGCACGTCTGTAACTGCAGCAACTTGGAAGGCTGAGGCAGGAGAATCGCTTGAACCCAAGAGGTGGAGGCTGCAGTGAGCCAAGATAGTGCCACTGCACTCCAGCCTGGAAGACAGAATGTGACTCTGTCTCGAAAAAAAAAAAATCGCATTAGCCTTCACTGGAATACAATCAACTAGTCAGTAAAAGGGTTTTTTATTATTATTGTTTTGACACAGAGTCTCTCTCTTTCACTGAGGCTGAAGTGCAGTGGTGCAATCTTGGCTCACTGCAACCTCTCCCAGGTTCCAGCAATTCTTCTGCCTCTGCCTCCCGAGTAGCTGGGATTACAGGCATGCCCACCACCAAGCCTGGCTAAATTTTTGTATTTTTAGTAGAGACAGTGTTTTGCCATGTTGGCTAGACTGGTCTCGAACTCCTGACCTCAGATGATCCACCTGCCTCGGCCTCAAAGTGCTGTGATTACAGGTGTGAGACACCGCACCTAGCCAGTAAAAGAAATCTTGAAGGCCATTGCAGCTATTTGGTAGTGCCTTGTTATTTTTAGGTACATCTTAGTTAAAGGGGAAATATAAAATGGAAGAAGAGCTCGGAAATCAGTGATGTATAGTTATCTGGCAAGTTGTACATAATTAGCAGCAGTCAGGCTCAAGAAAATAAAAGTTGATTAGTTGATCAGAAATAAAATCCTGTAGAGTGAATTAGATTTCTGAGTTGCTATTGTTAATGGGAACATTCTATTTGAGACCTTTTTCAAGTGTGTAACAATTCTACCATGTCCCTTTTTTTAAGCATTAAAAATGAACTTATCAATTGTAAATTAAGACAAGATCCAAATAGTCATATTTTTGTGTTTCCTCTAAAAAATGTAAGATTTCCAATTTTGGCATTAACTAACTGAGCCTACATCTAGATTTTAAATACCATCTTGAATCCTAATAATTATAGTAAACTGATGAAAGTGCATATCATTGTTCCTAACACTTAAAAACCCCATAAAGATGTTCCTGATCCTTAAAATTCATTTGAGTATTCAGTAGAAACAGAATTTTCCAAAACATTAGACATGACTTTCTGAGTTTATCTGAGGTGACTTCGTGTAAATCTGTTTTTAATATATTTGACTAATTTTTATGATCTCAGATTGTGAGGTGAATATAATCAGGAATAATAAGTGTCTTCTACCTAGATTACATCTCCTGTTTGGAGTTTAGCAATGAAACAGCTATGAAGGATGACTGTACTCTCCCTCTGTCCCTGGATGACATAAATATCATTTGCATTGTTGTTTAAACTGAAATAAAGTTTTCCAAGAACACAGTAAGGGTTCTTGATTTTTTTTCAGTTTTAATTCCAAATATGCTCTATAGATTTTTTTTTTTGCAGAATTTAATGAGGTGTGCTTTAATCATATGAATAATAAATGCACCTGAGATTTCTCTCTAGTAAAGAAAATAAAAGAAAATATAGAAACACTTTCATGGTAAGAAAGTTGCTTCTTGGCATTTGAACAGATAACTTGGGCGGGTAATCCATTGAATCAGTCATTTACAATTTCACTTATTGTAACTTATGGTTATAGTTGCTAGGGATCATTTCAATCATCTTTGATAGAATTATTTTTGTTATTCTTTCCAAATTTTGCTCTGTTATGATTCAGAGTAGATCATAATAAAGGGCCAGCTTATGTTTTATGTAAACCAGCAGGAGAAAAAGCATCTAACAAGGTAAAGATGTTTAGAAAATAATGTTTCAAAAGTTTGGTGATTTTATTGTCAAGGTGACTTTAATTTTTTAATAAAACATAGTATTTTCTAACAAGAGGTTGATCATCATTCAGTTAACATCTGAATTCTGCTTCCTTATAGGGGCATCATGTATTTGTTTCTTGGTTTGTTTTTTGGAACAGGGTCTTTCTCTGCCACCCAGGCCTGGAGTGCAGTGGCTCAGTCTCGGCTCACTGTAGGCCCAACTTGCCTGGCTCAGTAATCCTCCTACCTCAGCCTCCTGAGTAGCTGCCACTGCAGGAGTACACCACCACACCTTGCTAATTTTTGTATTTTTTGTGGAGACAGGGTTTCACCATGTTGCCCATGACTCAAGCAATCTGCCCACCTTGGCTCCTCCCAAAATGCTGGGATTACAGGCATGAGCCACTGTCCCCAGCCTCGGAGTTTCTTAAAGCTCTCATTTCTGGCCAGGGTTAATTCTAGAAATTGAAGAGTGTGGAGGGACTATGGGCAGTCATCTCATAGCCATACTGTGAAGAAGAATGGCTGTGATGGGTTGAGAAACCAGAATGTAAATCATAAATCACGGTATCCTCCAGTATAGGAAACCATTAACATATAATACAATCCGAGCTACTTGGGAGGTCGAGGCAAGAGAATCACTTGAATCTGGACGCAGAGGTTTTGGTGAGCCGAGATTGCGCCATTGCACTCCAGCCTGGGCAACAAGAGTGAAACTCTGTCTCAAAAAAACAAAAAAAAAAGATATTTTCTGTGCCTCATTTAGGTAGCATTGAAAATAATGTTTGGAAAGTTGATCATCCTATAATCTGAAAGAAAGATACAAGCCTAGAGCAGAGAACAGTCCAGAAACCAGGTCAGAAGTCTAAACAGATTCATACAAATCTAAATTGCCTTAGATTGCCTAAAAATTAATTTGGTGGCCAAGCACAGTGACTCACGCCTGTAATCCCAGCACATTGGGAGGCCGAGGCAGGCAGATCCCTTGAGGCCAGGAGTTTGAGACTAGCCTGGCCAACATGGTGAAACTCCGTCTCTACTAAAAAACACAAAAAATTAGCTAGGCATGGTGGCTCACGCCTGTAATCCCAGTACTTTGGGAGGCTGAGGCGGGCGGATCACGAGGTCAGGGATTCAAGACCAGCCTGACCAACATGGTGAAACCCCGTCTCTTCTTAAAAATACAAAAATTATCCTGGTCTATAATGTATCGGAAAAAAAAAAAAAAGCCAGTGTGGTGGCCTGCATCTGTAATCCCAGCTACTTGGGAGGCTGAGGCAAGAGAATTGCTTGAACCTGGGGGACGAAGGTTGCTGTGAGCTGAGAGCGTGCCATTGCACTCCAGCCTGGGTGACAGAGCAACACTCCATCTCAAAAAAAAAAAAAAAAAATTAGCCAGGTGTGGTGGTGCACACCTTGTTATCTCAGCTACTTGGGATTACGTGAGAATTGAGGCACGATAATTACTTGAATCTGGAAGGCGGAAGTTGCAGTGAGCTGAGATCGCCTTGCTGCATTCCAGCCTGGGCAACAGAGTGAGACTCTGTCTCCAAAGAAAAAAGAAAGTAATGGTAGTGTAAGTGGGGAAACAATCTATATTTACCTCTGTAAGGGAAAAATTAGATTGGGCGCAGTGGCTCACGCCTGTAATCCCAGCACTTTGGGAGGTGAGGCAGGTGGATCACCCGAGGTCAGGAGTTTCAGACAAGCTTGACCAATGTGGTGAAACCCCATCTCTACTAAAAATGCAAAAATTATCCAGGCGTGGTGGCACATGCCTGTACTCCCAGCTACTCGGGAGGCTGAGGCAGGAGAATCACTTGAACCCGGGAAGCAGAGGTTGCTGTGAGCTGAGACTATGATATTGCATGCCAGCCTGGGCAACAAGAGCAAAACTCCATCTCAATAAATAAAAATAAAGAATAAAAACGGAAAAATTAATAAGAGCTGGCAACTGGATAACCTTAAAAGAAGAAGTGAAAGTTACAAACCTGCAAAATAATGAAGAACCTGGAGAGGGGAAACAATGTGGTGCTAAAGATGATGAATGTGGGTGCACTTGAGTTTGAAAGGACAAAAAGAAGTTTGAGTGGCTATGCTTTAAACATCTTAGCCCTTGGATGAAAGGCTAAATCTAGAGGAATAGACTTAGGAGTTTCCTGTACTTCATAGGTATGAATTTGCAAAGTTAGCTCTTTAGAGGTGATATTAGTTGCTTCTCAGTATTCTATTTGCAATTTGAATAGTACCATGCCACCAGATGCCTAGATTGTGAATAGCATGGGTTCATAGCCTAGTGTGACTGAATGATAACATACGACGTAACATAACAAATGCTCTCATTCATTTAAGCCTTGTTCTTTCAAAAGTAGAGAGCTCTATCAAAACAGACTTTTTTTTTTTTTTTTTTTTTTTTTTTTAGACAAATTATTGTTCTATTGCCCAGGCTGGAGTGCAATGGTTCGATCTTGGCCCACTGCAACCTCTGCTCCTGGGTGCAAGCAATTCTCTTGCCTCAGACTCCCAAGTAGCTGGGACTACAGGCATCCACCACCACACCCAGCTAATTTTTGTACTTTTAGTGGAGACACGCTTTCACCATGTTGGCCAGGCTAGTCTCAAACTCTTGACCTCAAGTGATACACTCGCCTTGGCCTCCCAAAGTGCTGGGATTATAGGCGTGAACCACCGCACCCAGCCAAAACAGGCATAATTTTAGCTCATTGTATTATTTATGAAAAGAATACAAGTACATTAGTCTTGCTTGTTGAGTAGTTTTTAAATTTAGTTTTTTAAAGTCCTAAGATAACAAGGCAGGTCCTGGACAGCCTCTCCTGGGCAAGAGGAAGCTGAGCAGGTGTAGCAGGCTACCCATTCCCGCTTTGATGAGCACTGCTCCATTTTTTTCTGTTTTATATATGAGTTCCACATAAAATTGATTTGAAATAGGAGTTTTCTGCAAAAATTTTTTCCCATTTATAATCTTTGACCTAAGATTTTTTCCCCTCCTGACTTTAATAGAAACTCTCTCCCTTCCCTCCTCTTCCTCTCTTTCTTCTGTTCTTTTCTTCCCTGATAACTCACTCTAAGCCTTTATAAAATTCAGTCAGTTCCCTTAATGGTTTATAATTTTTTTTTTCTGGTCAGAAACTTCTCAAGAACAGCCAATGGGTGGGGAAGGAGGGGTGAGAGACAGGCAGAGGATATGAACAGCTAATTCACAAGTGTAAATGGCCAAGAAACATGAAAAATGTTTAACTTTCCTTATAATAAAATACTTACAAAATAAAATGATACTGAATATGATTCCAATTCCCAAATCCTAGGTAGGCAAGAATGAAAGTGTTGGTGAGAGGCATAGGAGAACAAGCACTCATAAACTGTTGGTAGGGATATAAACTGACAGAAGCATTTTTTTTTGTTTTTGTTTTTATATAAGACAGAGTCTTGCTCTGTTGCCGAGGCTGGAGTGCAGTGGCATGATCACAGCTCACTGCAACCTGTTCCTCCTGGAATCAAGCGTTCCTTCCACTTCAGACCCCTGAGTAGCTGGGACTACAGGTATGTACCACCATGCCAGCTCATTTTTGTATTTTTCTGTAGAGACAGGGTTTCGCTATGTTGCCCAGGTAGTCTTGAACTCCTGGGCTTAAGCTGTCTACTTACCAGCCTCCCAAAGTGCTGGGATTATAGATGTGAGCTACCATACCTGGCCTTGGCAGAACACTTTGAGGATCAATTTGACAGTACCTCCAAATACATACTTTCATTCAGAAATTCCAGTACTAGGAATAATATTCCAATAAAAAAATAGAATGAGTTGTCCAAATATACATATGCAGAGTGAAAAATTGGAAACAATGTAAATATACAACATTAAGGGACTGGTTAGGCCAGGCACAGTGGGTCACACCTGTAACCCCAGCACTTTGGGAGGCCGAGGTGGGCAGATCACTTGAGGCCAGGAGATCTAGACCAGCCAACATAGCAAAACCCCATCTCTACTAAAAATACAAAAAAATTAGATGGGTGTGGTGGTGTGAGCCTGTAGTCCCAGCTACTTGGGAGGCTGAGGCACAATAATTGCTTGAACCTCCCAGGAGGCGGAGGTTGCAGTGAGCCAAGATCACACTTGTGCACTCCAGCCTGGGTGATAGAATGGGACTTCATCTCAAAACAAAACAAAACAATGAGGGAGGCCGGGCTCAGTGGCTCATGCCTGTAATCCCAGTACTTTGGAAGGCCAACGTAGGTGGATCACAAGGTCAGGAATTCAAAACCAGCCTAGCTCACATAGTGAAACCCCATCTCTACTAAAAATACAAAAAAATTAGCTGTGTGTGGTGGCGGATGCCTGCAGCCCCAGCTACTTGGGAGGCAGAGGCAGGAGAATCTCTTGAACCCGGGAGGCGGAGGTTGTAGTGAGCCGAGATTGCGCCATTGCACTGAAGTCTGGGTGATACAGCAAGACTCTGTCAAAAAAAAAAAAAAAAAAAAAAAAAAAAAAACCAAGTGGGGGGGGGGTGGAGTTTGTTACAACGGAACGTTTCGCCCCACAAGCACACAAAAAATCAAAAACACACCCCCCCGGGTTTAAAAAAATTT
>CAUYQU010086069.1:0-42318 GCA_963574635.1 Cheracebus regulus | reverse complement strand
AATAATTACAATTTATTAAACAAATTTTTTATTTTTTTTATTTTTAATAAAATATTGCCAAAGCCAATAATTTATATAATTGGTATAAATATCCCTATAATTTATTTTTTTTTTTTTTCTTTATTTTTTTTTTTTTTTTTTTTTTTTTTTTTTGAGATGGGGTTTTACTCTCGTCACCCAGGCTAAAGTGCAATGGTGCAATCTCAACTCACTGCAACCTCCACCTCCAAGACTCAAGCAACTCCCTTGCCTCAGCCTCCCAAGTAGCTGGGATTACAGGAATGTATCACCATGCCTGGCTAATTTTTTGTATTTAGTAGAGACTGGGTCTCACCATGTTGATCAGGCTGGTCTTGAACTCCTGACCACAGGTCATCCACCAGCCTTGGCTTCCCAAAGTGCTGGGATTAGAGGTGTGAGCCACCATGCCCAGCCATCTCCCTATACTTTTTGGACGTCATTCCACAGTGTCACCTCTAACACTTGGTAGCCTAGTGTCCTCTCTCACCTTTTAAATGTTTTAGCAATTATCCCAGTCGATGCCATGGAAAATGAAAAATTCATATTATCATTTTTGCTTACTATTTCAGTGTATTATTCAGAATGAAGGAAAATTTTTAAAGTCCACTTTTAAAGTTATATTTTGATTCATTAGCTCATTTATTTTAAACTAACCCTGAAGTCACCTAATTGTAAAGGTATAACTATTTACCTGATTTAAATACCAAGTACTTTAGTTTCTTCATGTCAAATTCTGTGGGTTTTATTTAAATTTCATGTCTATGTTGACAAATGAATGATGTCGTAAGTTCTGTTTACATGTTAGGTTTTAAAGACAATACTTGGTAACAACAATCACAAAACTTTAAAATGTGATGTTTTATAAGGATTGAATGATGGCTGCAAACTTTTTTAAACATCAAACCAGTCCTTTATGAAGGACATTTCTATTTACAATGAATAGGTAAGATTCTAAAGTTGAGGTTGTAGAATAACTTTAGCTCTTATTTCAGTATTCCTGGATTTCCCCCTATGCAATGCTTGGGTTGTGGGTAATTTGAGCTACACAGAGAAATGCAATGCATTTCATCAGAAGAGAAAGCAAATAGGTCCAAAGTGAAATCAGGTTGCATGATACCGCTTTGGAAAGACATTTCTATAGCCATAATGAATGTTACTTTAATCCTTGATTTTTATAATATTCTTTTTAGGATACCTAAGTTAATGTAGACAAGTGAATGAAATTTGGCCATGGTAAAATTTTTCATGGGGCTATTATCCTATCTTAACAGGCCTCCTTGTATCAGTCCTCCATAGACAGAAGCCTGGAAAGACCCATGAGGTAAGAATCTCATGATGTTGTAGCAGGATATTCTACGCCAGTGGTTCTTTTCAACAATAACATGATTCAGTGAAGTCATAATGAGGATTACGTATCACTCATTTTCATTTGAACGCCATGCCTCATGAAGTTGTTTCATTTTGTTTCTGCATCTGGGACGCAGATATGGTCATTTCAATAATTTCTAAAAATTTAGTGAACTAATTCTAAATTCCTTCCCAGACTGAGAAATCCTTCTCTTCCCTCACTTCCCTATACCAAGTTTCCTTTTCTTTAGATGGGAATTATAAGTAACTAATTTTCAATGTTGTAAAGTATTATAATTGTAAAATTATAATATATTTGAAAAAACATATAGATTAAAGGGTGTTAGACACATATTTGTTAGTTATATTCTGACCACACGAATCAGAAATGCTTTTATTAATACTCCCAGTGCATGAGGGTTCACCATATGCCAGGCATAAGTACAAAACCTGTTCAGTCCTAAGACAATACTATAGTTAAATACTGCTGTCCCCACTTTACTTCTGAGGAAAGTGACACCTAGGCTCAGTAACTTACCACGTTTACACAGTTGCCAAGGAGAGAGAAGAAAACAAAACTAAGGCAAGATAGCTTGTAACCGCTAGGCCTAACTTCCCTCAGAGTCTGCTCGGGGTAAGTTCTGTTAGCTTTAAATATTACACTTACTTTAAAATGTTACAAAATTCAGACATAGTTCAATAGCAATATTGAATAATACAAACTCCCAGCCATATTTACCATCAATAACAAATATTTCTGTAGTAGCATTAATTTACCCACCTATGTAGATTTCCTTGTGAATCGGGTCCCTCGTAAACTGGGTTTCTGATGCCATCCAACTGCAGTAACAACGCTGAGAAAGGAACCCTCACACCCCTTCTTTTTATCTTGTGCTTCTATCTATGCACCTAAAACACTTGAATTTTAGAGTTTTAATCTGATCTAAGGATTGCTGTAAAGACACACAGACCCTCACAGGACAGGACAGTCACAGCAAAAAACAGGTCTAGGAGATGCAGCTCTTCTCCGGAAGAGGACGAACCAGTTCTGAGGTCTGCCTCTCTGCTTCCGTACATCCCAGGCGCATGTGTTCACTTTATCATTTGTAAAACAGACAACAGCACATACCTCAAAGGTTTGCTGTGTGGGCTAAAAAGACAAAAGCATAAGGAAAGCACATAGCATTCTGCGGGGTCCCGGAGGAGCTGGGGTTGCTGCTGTTGCTGTCATCACTGTCACCTATACAGTTCTTGTCTAAGAATCCCGTGATTTCATGCACACTATGCTGTGTCATATGTGGCTCCATTCACTAATGTTCATGTTAGATGATACTATACTCAAACTCAAAACCATGATAGAAATTCACTGCTTTCTAGACTATTTTATGCTACTGGGGGAAGGAATCTTTAATAGTTAATTTGCTGACCAGACTACTGGTACTGATTGATTGATTGATTGACTGACGAGACAAGGCTTGCTCTGTTGCCCAAGCTGGAGTGCTGTGGTGCAATCATGGCTCACTGCAGCCTTGAACTCCTGAGCTCAAGCCATCCTCCCACCTCAGCCTCCTGAATAGCTGGGACTACAGGCTTATGGCACTACTGGCTAACGTTTTTATTTTCTGTAGAGATAGGGTCTCACTAGGTTGCCCAGGCTGGTCTCAAACTCCTAACCTTGAACCATCCTCCAGCCTTGGCCTCCCAAAGTACTTGATTACAGACATGAGCTATCATGTTCAGCCTTCCTTCATTATTTAAATAGAAAATGTTGTTGGAATTCCAATATAAGACCTTCTAAAGCTCAGATGGTAGGACAATCTGCAGGCAACCCTTGAGGTGAGAGAAGTTTGCCTCTCTTGATGTCTTTTTTTTTTTCCAGCTCTTTCCTGAATTTGATATGCCCCTCTGAATATATTCATATTGTTAGAACTCTGCTTTATAGAGAAAAGATATAGGCTAAAAATTGTAACACTGAATTCTCAATCACAACATATTACACTATAGGAGAATGTTGACTTTTAAAGATGTTTAAAAACTTATGTTCACACAAAAGCCAGCAGGTGGTTTTTTTAGCAGCATTATTTATAATTGCTAGAACTTGAAAGCAACCAAGATGTCCTTCGATAGATGAATGGTTAAATTGTGGCGCATCCATGTCGTAAAATGTGACTCAGCAATACAACAAAATCCACTACTGAGTGACAAAAATACGTGGAAGAACCTTAAAAGTATATTACTGAGTGAAGGAATCCAATCTGAGAGGCCGCATTCTGCATGATATCAACTGGGCATGGTGAAAAGGCAAAACTGTGGAGGCGGTGAAAAGATCAGTGGTGGCCAGGATGAGCAGGAGGAAGGGAGGGTGAGAAGCCGGAGGACAGAAGCTTCTTATGGCAGTAAAAATTTTATACGATTGACACATTAATGATGGACACACATCATTATACATTTCTCAAAACCTATAAAATGTTTAAAACAAAACGTGAACTCGAATGTAAATTATGGACTTGGGGTGAGGATGTGTCAAGGTAGATGCATCCATTGTAACAATGTACCCCACGAATAGAATATATAAATGATAAGGGAAACTGTGCAAGAGGGAAGGGACTATAAGGAAACTCTCTACACTTTCCAATCAACATTTCTGCAAGCCTAAAACTTCTCTAAAAAAATTAAGTCGGCTGGGCACAGTGTCCCACGCCTGCAATCCCAACACTTCAGGAGACTGAGGCTGGAGGATCACTTGAGCTCAGGAGTTTGAAACCAGCCTGGGCAACATAGTGAGACTGTGTCTGTACATAAAGACAATTTTTTAAAAAAATAGCCAGGCATGGTGGTGCACACCTGTGGTCCCAGCTACTCAGGAGGTTGAGACGGGAGTATCCCTTGAGCCCAGGAGTTTGGGGCTGCAGTGAGCTGTGATTGCACCTGGGTGATGGAGCCAGAAGCCATCTCAAAATAAATGGTAAAGTCTATTGATTTTTTAAAAGATCCTTCTAGAGAAATCATGTTGAATGTCAAGGGATGAATTCCTAGCAATGCGGTTTTGGGGGTAGAGGTTGAAAAGTTATGCCATTGTCACTAGCACATTCCACTGGTTTTTCTGGTGCACGCCTTACCCTTCTCCACTGGCAGTCAAACAGATGCTGCTTCCTTCTTTCAGTTCTGCAAGCACGTCCAGTGACTTCAGGAAACGGAGGAAGAGCGAGCCTGCGGTGGGTCCACCACGGGGCTTGGGAGATCAAAGTGGGAGCAGGACCAGCCCCGGCCGAGCAGACCTCCCCAGATCAAGCACTACCCTTACAAAGTCTTTCACTAGTTCTTCTCCTTCTTCCCCATCGAGAGCAAAAGGTGAGCAATAGTAAATGAAAACGCAACAATTTACTAGTTTACGTTTTAGCCTAGAGCACTGCGTGAAAGATGGCCCAGTGACAGCGGCATGGGTCGGCTCCCATCTACAGTGTCTGGAGTAAAACACAGTTTTAGAACAGTAGCTTTCTTCCCACCCAGACTGACTCAAGCTGGAGAGCCACTTAGGTTGCTTAAAGAACTCTGACTAGCATCTGCTAATGCTTCCTTTCCCCAAATAGATCACTTTTTAAATAAATTGAAACTATCAAATAGGGTGTCATCAGGCTATTAAGAGATGTCATTGTAAACACTGACATATAGTCAAAATTTTCTAATGTTTCTACAATTAACAGATTAGTCAGATTTATAGGATAGAAATTATAAGCAGCAACAGAGGGAATTGTTTCCTAAAATATACATTGGTTTGGAAGTTGTTTTTTTTTTTTTAATTATTCAATTCTAGATTTTTTTAAAAAAAAAGAATTACAGCCTATTAATTTCTTTAGCTATTTGCTGTGTATTTTGAGCCACCTTCATATGAACAGTGGGGCATCCATGTCCTGTCATGTAGCACAGTGGTCAGTTCACAACAGTTCACAGTCAGGACTCACTGGTCCCAAGCCATAATTATAAAGTTCAAGAATCTCCAAGCCTTTTTTCTGGACGACCTGTCTCCTCTCTGCAAATGTGGGAAGGTCACTGTTGAAAGGAGTAAGTCATTCCTTCAGGTTTCTGGAAGACCATTTAGAGGCCTTCCTTGAGGACAGGAATGTTGCCGAGATGGAGAGTGAGGATTGAACCAGCACCCACAGGGACCTGGTTAGGGCTTTACCAAATTTGGGACCCCACAATCTCCTCTAATATCTTGGGGTTGAAACAGAAGAGAAAGGGATTTTGAAATGTGTGAAGAAATTGAGCTCTAACATAGGTTTCCATAAAACCAGACAGATTCAGCTATGCATATCAACTATAGGCACTAAAACCATTGCCACATGGTAGTTAAAAGAGGTAGCTGATTTGTGTGCAAAAGATATTCTGGCTGTGATGATTGGACTCTGGGGAGGTGGAGGCCTCGCCCTTTTTAGGCCTCCTAAAGCTGTGTCAGCTGATGGCTCAGAGTATGTGAGCCGCATCCAACACACCCTTCCTCTGAGGAGCAGAGATGCCTTAACAGATTCAACTCAGTTATTCGAATGAGTATCTTAAGGTAGCACGTAGGTCATGAAATGCCAGTGACTCATTATTCTTGGATACTACCCAAAAGTTAAAAGGATTCTGATAAATTTAGATGTTTGTTTTATCACAGGGAGTGTTAAATCAACTTCCTTTCCCAGACACTATATATCTACTTAATGTGCTTCTCTGCTTTTAAAGAATTTAGGGAACATCATGAGGTATGAGTATTGAATAGAGATATTTTCCTCCATTAGATTTTATTTCTAAGAAGAAATTATCCCATTAGATATAATTTGGCTTCTCATTTATTAGTTAACTCAGCAAAGCAAAAGAACATTTCCGTAGCTATTCAAAATTGAGGCCAAATGTGGATCTCTATTATCAAATTGCAATCAAATTGCAAATGATTTTTTTAAACTCTTCTCCCCAAAAAAAGCATGATGTATGTACCTCTGAAGAAAGTTTTGCATTATATTCAGTTTTCCCATGAGAACTGTGTACCTAATAAAAGGTTAAAGGCAGAGTAATTAAAGAGGTAAAGTAGTTTGTTTAAAGAGCTTTAGCTGTTTTTTTCTTGGAAAAGAATTAGCAGCAATAGTTCACAGCATTTTGATTTTGCAATTTTGGAGAATACTTTGCCTTATAGCTTTTAAAATCCAAAACTCATAAAAAATTATTTGATATAGTTATGAGTATTAATTAAATGTAAATTTATAAACCCCTCTTTACCTACGTATCATTATGAATCAAATGAGACTCAAATTCTGGCCCTATTAAATTCATTAAGTGTATAACCTTTTTGACACTAACCGTTAAACCTTTAAATGTCTACCAGATCACGCTGTCAGCTGAAAAGGTTCTATTGTGTTTTTGGCAAACAATATTATCAGAAAGGTGTATGAATTATGCAAAAGAAGTAGATGTATTTGCTACATCAGTTACTTCTTATACATGATTTTGTCAGCTCTCTCCGCAAAGCTACATTCATTGAAAAAGTATTAGCTCGCTTTAGAACTAGACCTTTTTCTCTAGCGTTGAAGCTGCATGTTTTAACAACCGGCCTCTAGATTAAAACACACTAACTGCCTTCTCCTTGCTGTGCTGTCTGATGCTTACTGACATGCTCTCCTCTCTTTGTGAACCTTTTAACTTCTCCAAATGTCTCTCTTCTACCACGCTGCTCTGGATTAAAAGGTGGGGATGATAGCAAAATGTGTCCATCCCTTTGCAGTTACTCAGGGCTCAACGGCAACCCCTCAAGTGAGTTAGATTACTGTAGCACTTACAGACAGCACTTGGACGTCCCTCGGGACTCACCAAGGGCCATTACTTTCAAGAATGGCTGGCAAATGGCCCGGCAAAACGCAGAAATCTGGAGCAGCACGGAAGAAACCGTTTCTCCCAAAATCAAATCCCGTAGCTGTGACGACCTCCTAAATGATGACTGCGATAGCTTCCCGGACCCGAAAATCAAGTCAGAAAGCATGGGCTCCCTGCTATGTGACGAGGACTCCAAAGAGAGCTGCGCCATCCCCTGGGGGTCCCCCTACATCCAGGAGGTTCGCAGCAATGGCCGGTCGAGGGTCAGACACCGGTCAGCCCACAACGCCCCGGGGTTCCTCAAAATGTACAAGAAAATGCACCGCATTAACCGCAAGGATCTGATGAATTCCGAGGTGATCTGCTCCGTGAAGTCCCGGATCCTGCAGTACGAGAGCGAGCAGCAGCACAGGGGCCTGGGGCACGCGTGGGGCCCGTCCTCCACGGAGGAGGTGCCCCGGGACATGGTGCCCACGCGCATTTCCGAATTCGAAAAGCTGATTCAGAAGTCCAAATCCATGCCCAATTTAGGGGGTGACACGCTGTCCCCCGTGACCCTAGAACTGCCACAAAACGGCTTATGCCCCAAGAGGCGGTTTTCCATCGAGTATTTGCTGGAGGAGGACGGCGGAGGCGGGCGCCCCTCTCAGGGCCCGCGGGGCTGCGCGTCCAACGCCCTGGTGCCCATTCACATCGAGGTCACCAGCCACGAGCCGCCCAGGGCCCACGTGGAGTTTTCCGACAGCGACCAGGACGGGGTCGTGTCTGACCACAGCGACTACATTCACGTGGAGGGGTCGTCGTTCTGCAGCGAGAGCGACTTCGATCACTTCTCCTTCACATCCTCCGAGAGCTTCTACGGATCCAGCCGCCACCACCACCACCACCGGCACCTCATCAGCTCCTGCAAAGGCAGGTGCCCGGCCTCCTACACGCGGTTCACCACGATGCTGAAACACGAGCGAGCCCGACACGAAGGCGCCGAGGAGCCCAGGGGGCCGGACTCGGACCCCGGCCTTTCCAAACTCGCCTTTCTGGTCAGTCCTGTGCCTTTCCGGAGGAAAAGAAATCCCGCTCCTAAGAAGCAGGCGGAGAAGGCGAAATGCAAGGCGGCTGTGTTCCAGGCTCTCGACTCTGCCCTCAAGGACATCTGCGCCCAGATCCAGGCTGAGAAGAAGCGCGGGGGCCTGCCGGACAACAGCATCCTGCACCGCCTCGTCAGCGAGCTGCTGCCGGACGTCCCCGAGAGGAACTCGTCCCTGCGCGCGCTCGGGAGGAGCCCCCTGCACCTGCCGCGCCACCCGCCGCCCCAGGACCCGAACGGCGGCGGGAGAACGCCTCACAGTGCCTCTTTCCAGGACGTGGACGCAGCCGGCAGCAACTGCCACCACCTCGACCGTGGTGGCGCCCTCCAAGGTGGATGAGCTTTTCTTTCTTTTCCCTTGGGGTTCAGAGACCCGCCCTCCAGCTCTTTCATTTTCCATTCCAACATCTCATCACTCCCGAGCTGGGAGACCATGTGGCATCGTTATGTGTTGTCAAGCAGAAACGTGTGCAAACGTGTGAACATGTCTCATTTGCCCACCTGAGAGCTGGGCTTGATGTGCGGCTTAAAGTGATCATCAATTCACAAAAATTTACTCTCAAAAACGAGAGGGAGAACGCCATTTGGTAGCTTAGTATTAGGGTTGAAACAACCGTTACGCACACTGAGACAATAAATTATGTTGTAACATGAATCTAAACGTACAGTTTCACAAATAGCCTTTTTAAAATTTTCATATTAACTTTAAAACTTTATATTCATTCAATTAATAAATAACTTGCTCACATTCTCTATAGAAGATACTACATCAAAACATTCAAGAAGCAAAACTGAAATATGTGATTAGTAATTGATGGACACAAAGAAGTTAGGGCTTGTTTAATAGCTTTCTCCATTTCAAGGATACAATTGTGATAAAATTTTTGTGAATGTATCTTTAAGCTGTATGTATAAAAGTCCCATTTTCACCATTTAGTGTATTCATTTTCTCTTTTCCATTACTTAATTCATTCCCTTTCTATTTCTGCTAAAACAATCCTGTACTGAAATACGAATTAGACTATTCAGGCTAAAAGTGACTCTCAACTCTGTCTTCATAGATAACTTTGAAATGGCACCACAAGAATAAATAGCAATTAACATGCAGAGGACTATTTTGGAGATTTATGTAACTTGTCAGGGTGTTTTAAAATTTTTACCCAATTTTTTTGACTAATTCTTAGAGGGTATCTGTTCACTATGTAGATTTTAAGAGGCTGAAATGAACATTCCAGGCTGAAACTAGAACCATTTTTAACTTTGGAAGTTGGGCCTGGAGAGGATAAGAAATTTGTCCAAGGTCACGCAAACAGTAGGTAACAGAAAAGAGACTGAAATCCCTAATAATTCAGAAGTTATAGTATAAAACATAATCTCAGACTAAATAAGACAAATTCAGATTTCATATTAGTGTCAAATATGGCTCAGTTGTTCATTAACTTGCACAAATCTGTATTTGTCTGTTTTCACTTATACTATACACTTATATTTATCTTTGCTTACACCTAGAATGAAGCAACATGCTTCAAGATAATAAATTAGAATTTAAAAAATCAATTTCTACAATTGAAAACTGACTAGTTGAAATGTGTCAGAATCCAACTTTTTAATAAATTAGCTACCTTCTCCAGTTTTTCAATATCTTAATATAACCATCTCTCAATTTTATGTGCAGATAAGAGTACATTTTTGAAACATGACTTGAAAGGGCTTTGAAATGCATTTACAAGTATTTTTGTTTTTCAGTAAAATATTTACTTTCCAATTGTGTTTCACCCAAGTGAAAAACAGCTTACATTTCATGAGTTAGAAAAAGTAACTTAAAATTTATTACCTTTATGAGGCCCTACGATTATAAAAATATGTTAACTTAGAACAAAAAACATACTGTACATAATCTTCTGGCATGAATGAAAACAACTGGTTAAGTTTTACCTGAAACATTTGTGCCATGTTACCTTCCTAAAACTAAGGACTTTGTAATTCACAACGCATGGAGAGTTAGACATTTACCCTTATATTTCACGCAACCGATATTCTACTTGTAATTCTTTTATATCGTCAAAGTAGTCAAAACCCTAAAACGATGTTTTCTTATTATGAATCAGCACTTTAAATCCTTTCATAGATGGATAAAATACATTTTATTTTTAATGACTCTTGTTAGGATAACTAGATTTCTTAAAGGGATTTTTAAAATTGTCAAATATTGACCCAGTTATACTGATAAAATTCATTAACATGGACTGCTGGAATACTTTTAATGTCTAGTTACAGTTCCATATATAAATTACATAATTGCAAAAGGTATGAGGTGCTATTAAGAACTACATACAATTATAATTTTTATAATGTGATTATGCTTTGCTTTAAGATGAACAAAAAATTCAATATTTCATAAGCAATTTGACAACTGACATAATGCTTTCTGTTTATCCCTTTTCTCTTGGAGAAAGAGGAAACAATATCCCTTTGTTTCTTTACTTTCTGATAAGGTGTTTATCATCTGGACATAAAGGAAGACTATAGATAAAGAGTCTGGCATCTTAAGGTTCAATAAGTATTTAAAATAGGGAAAGAGAGAAGAGGGAGAGTAACGGGGAAGCAGAATGTTTGCGACCACACTCCCGTCATCCTCATGCTTTCTTTGGTTTTATCTCTTTCTTTTTCATCACTACAGTCTTAAATTGTTCCACAAAATGTTCCTTTTTCTACACATTGTTGCTATTTTCAAATTCTCCATCCTCTATAAACCTTATAATAGTAATTATAAATTAGAGGCAAAGGTATAGAAACAGAAAATTTTGAAAGAAAGTTTTGAAACATTTTTATATGAAAAACCCCTCTATAAATTGCCTATACTGCGCATGGCAATCGAATTAATAAGCAATGTAGCAATTTTATTCATATAGACAATTATAATACTTCCACAACCTCATATATTTTTCCTTTTGAAATGCTCTTGTTTTGTGTCTTATTTCACAATTTTATAACGACCTATGAGTTTTATACCCATGTGTTTGAGAATGGTGTCTCTCCAAATTTGGGGAAAAAAATAGTTGCCACCGGGAAATGGCAGAACAAGTTGGCTTGTACTTAAGTGGATACTCACCATGACTGGCCCTGTTCTTTCCAATAGACCATGAGTCCCCTAGAAGTTACTCATCCACTTTGACTGACATGGGGAGAAGTGCACCAAGGGAAAGAAGAGGAACTCCAGAAAAAGAGGTAGTTAATTTAATAGCGTCGGAGTCTTTTACAGCAACACACTCGATGCAGCACTTGCAGCCAAAAATTATCCCCAAGCAGTAAAGAACTCAGACAGAAAATGGGAAAATACCGAGAAACTAGAAACAATTTCCTTGAAGCCCGAGCATAGCAACTCTGACCCTAGAAGCAGTCCGCACCCTGACTCTAGGGTCTTCCCTAGTGGTGGTCGAGTTTTGGCCATGAGGCCTCTCTGAGTCTTGACCTGATGCCCATGAACTTAACTGTTGGGCCCCAACGGTGTCCTGAGTTAGGGCACCTCATGGAGGGAAGAGGTTTCCTCCGTATAATTTCTTGTCCCACTGGTCTAGGAGAAAGCCTGACATCAATTGTGTTGCAAATCAATCCAGAGCCTACATAAATAATTTTTGCTGGCTTACTTTTGTTGTAGAAGATTCCTGAAAAAAGCTATTAACCAGCCCAGTTCTCAGGAAACTGCCCCTGGGAAACACCCGCCAACTCTTTTGTCCAGGGCCCTGAGACGGAGTAGAGTTCTTGCTCAGACTGCCTGGATCTGCACTTTTGAGGGTTAGATGGAAACTAAAAGCTGGACATGGACTGGCAGTCTCTCCAGAAGGATCTTACAGGTGTCTGATGTAGTCTAGTGCCTGTGGGACCCCCAGAGAAGTTAGAGATGGTCCAGGATCCCTAAAGGTCACCAGAGTCATGGGGAAAGAGAATGGCATGAAGAGATTGTTGGTTGGTGGGGAAGGAAGAGCAGGTCTAGTTAGCGATAGGGTACAGCATGCCTCGGGGAGATGTGTGGGCCCCGAAGGTTGAGGATGGGCATGTGTCACATCACATCACAACTAAAAGACGAGTGATAGGTTGACAGAGTGCTGAAGGATGCCCGAGCCCTCCAGGGAATGCAAGGTGATCACACCTATACTTTTGCCTGCTAACCAGCCTCCCAGTGATAATTGAGCTAATATTTTTTGCTAATATGTTAATAAGTGTCTAATGAAGGGAATGATGACTTCCTTTATGACATCTGATCCTTTTATTATGATTCAGAAGGAGTTGTGTCAATCTCCATAGAACATAGAGCCCTTGACCCTTCACATTTATCCCAGGAAAAGCCTTTGTAACAGCCAAAATGATGCCTAGGACGCAATCCTCTGCAGGCATTTTATTCTTTTATTATAACATTAATCTATCTTAGTTCCTAAGATAAAATATTATGCTAAATAAGCCATCTATTATATTCCTGTTATAGCTTAAATAGCTAAATGAAGAATGCATGGATTTATTTATAAATTGCATACAGCATTTACATTACATATGTTTAATCATTCCTTAAGGTTTCCTTTTTCTTCAAGGCACATGAAACTACTTTCTTGTAGAAAATTCAAATTTTAAATTAGTATTAATTGTTTATCTTCCTTTTTAGAAATTGCCTGCAAAAGCTGTTTATGATTTTAAGGCTCAGACATCAAAGTAAGTAAGATAAATATTCATCATATGATTTGAGGTGGTTTAAAATATGCTAGTAATACTTTAATAGATAAACATTGCAATGGGATGTGTTAAAATGAGGTCTAATTCCCAATGCAGCAATCTACTCTCATTAAATGCTTCCTTCAGAATTACTTGGGATGGGGTAATTTTATTTTCATTTTAAGTTTAGTTGAGAAATACTGAATTTTAAATTATATTAAACATGTTAGGTAGAACACAATGAGTTCTAAAGGATAGGAAAAACAAAAAGAAATTAAGAATAATTGTTTTTAGAATTTTTTTGTCAATAATGAATTAATAAAGTATTGAGGGCCAGACACAGTGCCTCATGCCTGTAATCCCAGCACTTTGGGAGGCCAAGGCAGTGGATTGCTTGAGCCTAGGAGTTCAAAACCAGCCTGGGCAACATGGCAAAACCACATCTCTACAAAAAAAATACAAAAATTAGCCAGCCATGGGGGCACGCACCTGTATAGTTCCAGCTATCAGGAGGCTGAGGCCAGAGGATTGCTTGAGCCTGGGAGGTAGTTGTTGCTGAAAGCTGAGATTGTGCCACTGCACTCTAGCCTGGTGACAGAGCAGGACTCTGTCTCAAAAGAAGAATGAATTAATAAATAAATAAAGTATTGGGTAGTAATGAACACTGGCTGGGGGAATTTGATAACATGTACTTATCCAAACATCCCAAGTATAGTTTGTGGGTTGATAACAAGAACTTAGTACAAAGATTTCTATATTGAAGTCTCCATCCTCAGCCTGCAAACCTCAGATATTCTGAGCAAAGTTTTCTCCTGTGGTCTTTGGGTGCTGGTGTTTTCACACTCCTGAATTGCAATATTTCTTTCGCCTTTATTCTTTGTTCATCAGATAAGCATGTGGTTGAGAAAGTACATGAATAAACTTAAATAAGTGGGAGTTGCCCAGATTTTTTGTGGCCACAGGCACAGACCTTTAAGAAACTTTGGTCTCCAGTAGAATTCAAGACAGATACTGAATTCATTGTAAATTGTCATTAAATTATTATATGTTGTTTACACTGAATATATATAATAACCAAAATAATTTATTCATAAAAATGCACATAATATGAATTAATAGTTCCAGAGACTGTCTCTGGCAGAAGACATATAAAAATAAATCACTCAAAATTTGGTAATGAAATAGATAAGAAAAATCCTATTTAGAAATTAAGATGTCGAACATCTTTTAAGCTATTAAGATGGCTTAAATCTGGCCTGAAGAGAAACTTAACATCTTTTTTTCAGATTAGAGAAATAAGATGCTTTGCTTCTACTGTACTCTGATCCTAGCTACTGTCCTTTGGATATGATGTGACAATTGTACAGTGCACGTCAGTTTTATAAAATAATGTTATGGAGCACACATTTCACTTCTTCTTTGTAAAAATCAATCCACAGCTTTCTTAAATATATAAAACCCTGAGGAATGGCAGGGGATATGAAGTAGGAAGCGTGTCCACCCAAGGTTCACAAGGTCTTCTGAGAAGCCTTAATAAAAAACAAGCGGCCAGGCATGGTGGCTTATGCCTATAATCCCAGCACTTTGGGAGGCCAAGGCAGGCGAATCACTTCAGGTCAGGAGTTTGAGACCAGCCTAGCCAATGTGGTGAAACCCCATCTCTACTAAAAATATAAAAATTAGCTGCGCATGGTGGCACAAGCCCATAATCCCAGCTATTCGGGACACTGAAGCAGAGAATCGCTTGAACCTGGGAGACAGAGGTTCCCGTGAGCCAAGATCACATGACTGCATTCCAGCCTGGGGTATAGAGAAAGACTCTGTCTCAATCAATCCATCAATCCATCAGTCAATAAAGGGGAAAAAGCAAAGGGGACTTTAAAATTCTAGGTCTGAGATGAGAGGGACACAGTTGTGAAAACTTAAGAGTTTCAGCAACAGCTACCTCCCTGTGTCATAATGACTTCAAAATTGTAAATACAAGCCTATACAAATGCGAAAGAGTTCTTTACATAGTTTTAAACAATTGATTGCCTGTAATTCATATGTACATATATATTTTTAAAAGTTAGTCTCATTTCCAGAAACAAAACATATCTGGTACAAATAAAACTGTTGTGTTGTGAACATTAAATATCTTGTTTTGCTCTGTTTTCTGTTTTTTACATTAGGCATTTGCACAAAGGAAGGAAGCACTGTATTTGAATGTAAAACTCTGTCAATCTATTTTGTCTTTAGGGTTACTGAAAATTTAACACATTTTCAATTGTGGAGATTTTAGCACTTCTAAATGTGTGATCATTCTTTTACTATACCACCATTTTTTGAATTAATTCTTTTAATCATTGAGAAGTGTTCTCCATCAGGTATAAATCTCTCTCCATCATATGGTCTATACTAAGAAACGATCCTACTAAAAATTCTGAACCAAAATTTTTTTTTTTTTAATTTAAAAAATGAAAATTCTGAATGAAACAATGCAGAAGATTCCAGAGTGGGAAGGCAGATGTGTTGCAAAGTGATGCTCTTGGGAGAAGATACAAATTAATTGCCCTCCATCCAAGAAGAACTGTAGAGGCAAAATAATGAACCAATCTAATCATCTGGATAATTAAGCCAGGAAAAATTGATATATTGAAGGTGATAAGTTTAGGCATGAATTATTCAAATGAATAATGTCATTATAACTTAAAATTATCAACTCCCAAATCAAATATACCCACAATTTTCTTAGAAACAGCCAAAATGGCAACATATACTTAATGTCTTGAAACTATTTTTATTTTTTATAAACAGAAGATAGAAGACAAACATTAGCACGTCTTTGCACTTAAAACACATTCTTTGTGCCCCACTGAAAATTAAAAGTATAAGATCTTTTCTGTTACACAAAATAAATTCCTTATCAAGATATTCTATTTAAATACTTGTCAACCAGCTTCAAAGACCCACAGATAAAATCTGTTCTAATGTTGGTACTTCTATTCTGAGGCTACATGATATTTATTTTCTTTCGTGGAAGCTTTAGTGCATCAGAAGGGGCAGAGAGGTTAAGAACTAGCCAACTAGCTTCAGGACAAAAAAAAAAAAAATCAGAGCAGAACTATTCATTCATTTTACCAAGCTTCAAAATGCCTCTCCTATGAACTAATGATAAAGTAGCAAGAGTCTGCCCCCTCCTTTAAACTACATACTAATCTGTCTGTGATTTGTATCAAATAGGATTTTTATACTTAATCTTTTTTTTTTTTTTTTTTTTTTTTTTTGAGACAGAGTCTTGCTTTGTCGCCAGGCGCCAGGCTGGAGTGCAGTGGCACAATCTCGGCTCACTGCAACCTCCACCTCCTGGGTTCAAGCAATTCTCCTGCCTCAGCCTCCCAAGTAGCTGGGACTATAGGTGCACACCACCACGCCCAGCTAATTTTCATGTTTTTTTTTTGTTGTTGGTGTTGTTGTTGTTTTAAATAAGACGGGGTTTCACTATGTTGGTCAGGCTGGTCTTGAACTCCCTACCTCAGGTGATCCGCCCGCCTTGGCCTCCAAAGTGCTTGGATTACAGGCGTGAGCCACCACACCCAGCCTAATTTTTGTGTTTTTAGTAGAGATGAGGTTTCACCATGTTGGCCAGGATGGTCTCCATCTCTTGACCTGTTAATCCGCCCGCCTCGGCCTCCCAAAGTGCTGGGATTACAGGCGTGAGCCACCGTGCCCAGCCTATACTTACTCTTTTGAAATCATTTCTAAAGTTATGTTATAAGTCCATTCTAAGAATTTACAAGGATTATTCTTATCTAATCAGAGTCAACTCAATCTTAGATTGGATTCTTTAATATTGTAAGTATATTTCCCAAACAAATGCAGATCTAGCGAGGGTGTTGATGTTGAGAATCATTGCTGTACATCACTAAAAAGACCGTTTAAACATGTCTCTTCCAGGGAGTTGTCATTTAAGAAAGGAGATACTGTCTACATTCTCAGGAAAATTGATCAAAATTGGTATGAGGGAGAACACCACGGAAGAGTGGGCATTTTCCCAATCTCATACGTAGAGGTTAGTCCTCTCTCCCTTTCTCTCTTAGATGATGGTTGTTTCAAAGGTCGCCACAGGCTTGAGAATAAATGACTATTTCCTTCATAGAAACTCACACCTCCTGAGAAAGCGCAGCCCGCAAGACCACCTCCGCCAGCCCAGCCTGGAGAGATCGGAGAAGCTATAGCCAAATACAATTTCAACGCGGACACAAACGTGGAGCTGTCACTGAGAAAGGTAGCCTGGCTGTGTTTTGTTCTGTTTCTCTGTTTGTTTTTGTCAGTGCATTTGAAAAGGCTGTATATCTTCAAAACTAAAATAGGTTATCTTTTTCTTTAGACCTCTCTCTGTTTTTCCTGTTTTCTACAAAGGACTCCTTAAGGTAGCCTGGAGTCACAATTCCCTGCTGGCCGTGTCCTTTCAGAGGAGTTCCCTGAGGGACGCCAGGCTTCTCTGGGGCCTCTGTCTGTGGCTTAGTCTGGGAAGCTGGGCACAGGGCCGAAAATCAGGGAGTTACACATTCGGGAGCCCCAGAAGGAACGAGCACTTTGATACACTTCAAAATATTGTTTTGCTGCCTTATTTTCCAATCTTTTTTAAACAAGATATTCCAATCCTTATCTTCCTCTGTCTTGGAATGTAGGAACGGTCCTAGGTGATGAAGATCCTTCCTCTCGGGGGAGCCACTTTAGGAGCTATCTGTACAGTGCCCTTTCCTGGATCTTCCTCGTGATTGACCCAAATTTCTCTCACGGCCCATCCAATCCTAGTATCTCTTCTTAATCATAGCAGAAGACTCTTTTAACCTGCTTCTTGCCATCACTGAGAATGATAAATGAACTATTTTTATTGCTTTCTAAACATGACATATAGTTGTTTGAGGTAACTGCCTGTCTGCACACAACGCACATGAGATAGCAATATCCAGAGTGGTTCTAGGACCTCCCATGCCTCCTAGTGAATTCCTTAGCCAGTTGCGATGAAGGACAATGCCATAGTTCTGGTTGGTTCTGGTCCTGGCAGAACCTTGTCTCACTCTCTCCTTTCAGCCTTAATTCTTCACCATCGGCCGATTCCTTCTTTGCTGCCCTCTGGGCTGCAGCACCTAGCGTGAGAGCCACGGGGCATTGCATGAGCCCTGTCTCCTGTTCCATGCTTTACAGAAAGGCTTCACCAGTGCATCTTAGAGCTCACACAACAGCCTAGCAACTGCCTGTTCTCAGTGTATTAGAAAATCAATGCAACTTTAAGATTTGGGGAGACCGACTTTTCTTCAGGATGTTCTGCCCTGTGATAGTGAAGCACACAAAAGCAACCATGCAGCATTTTGACAAAGAGAACTTTCGAGTGCTACTCAAGGTAGAAGCTCTTGGGTAGCACCTGAAGAAGGACGTCCTATCAGACTGAGATCAATGACTGTTTCAGCTCCGTCACACACGCAGGCACAGCTGCCCACGCTTCTGTATCGCCTGCTGAATGCAGCTGCAGTTTTTGCCCTGTAGCACCAACTTGCCTGCCTATTTCTAGGCCTCACGTAGTTTTGAGTTCAAGTTTAAACTGAGTTTTGTGGCATTGGCTCCGTCACTGCAGGTGGAAGGAATAGTGATTGTAGAAAGTTCTATTATGGTGAAAGCCAAGGGTTCTATTCAAATATTTAATGACAGGTGTAGAATGGTCACCAACTACTCAGATGAATGCTGGGTTCACGTTGTCAGGATGAAGACCAGGGGAATGCCAGTCTTGTCACAGCTATTGATATTCTAGAGTGCTGTCTTTCCTCCATCCCTTTAGTTCACTCTGTCACTATTAGCGCATGTAGATTAGAGAAGAAAATGGGCCGGGCACGGTGGCTCATGCCTGCAACCCCAGCACTTTGGGAGGCTGAGGCTGTCAGATAATTTGAGGTCATGAGTTCGAGACCAGCCTGACCAACATGGTGAAACCTCCATCTCTACTAAGATACAAAAATTAGCCAGGTGTGGTGGTGAGCTCCTGTAATCCCAGCTACTCAGGAAGAATTGCTTGAAACCAGGAGGTGGAGGTGCAGTGAGCCAAGATAGTGCTACTGCACTCCAGCCTGGGTGACAGAGTGAGACTCCTTCTCAAAAATAAAAATGAAAAAAGAAAACGGTGTGCCATTCGATGTTATCCCTTCTAGAAGCGTTTTCTGTGACCCATTTCAGACACACTCTCACAGCGAGCTGTGGTGCACTTTCTGAAGCTCTTCGCATAGAAGGCCAAGGCACTGAATCTGCCAGAGATAACAGAATGCTATTGTCATTGAGACATTGCCTGTTACACTATTCTGCTTTTTGAAATAACTTAGACAAAGAATTTCACACAGTACCAGCGTGAGCAAGTATAAACCCGTTCACATTAACCAAGCATCCTTAGGGAAGATTCTAATGTCCCGAGTGGACAATTTAATTACATATATGTGGATAGTGTGTATTTTTCTGGTAAGCACTAGGACCTTATTTGCAGGCCCCTGATTAAACAAAAACTGAAGATATAAAGCTTTCCCAAAAGGAAACCTACCATTTCATAGAAAACATTGACAATTATATTTCATGTTAGTCTATCTCTATTTCTAATGCATTTTTCTCATATTCATAACAGGGAGATAGAGTTATTCTTCTTAAAAGAGTTGATCAAAACTGGTATGAAGGTAAAATCCCAGGAACCAACAGACAAGGCATCTTCCCTGTTTCCTACGTGGAAGTCGTCAAGAAGAACACGAAAGGTGCAGAGGATTACCCTGACCCTCCAATGCCCCACAGCTATTCTAGTGATAGAATCCACAGCTTGAGCTCGAATAAGGTAAGAAGATACTCTATCATGTTCATTAATATTGGGAGCTCCAAGTAAGACAAGTGGTATGTGAGTTTAGGATATTAGATTAGAATATCACATCTATTGCAGAGAAAGAGATTTGCATATTATGTTTCTACATGCGTTGAGTGCCACATCAGTAAATATAACAGTTTTTCTCAAATAGGTGCTGGCATAAAGATTTAAGGATTCATTTTGCTCATTTCATTTTCAAGTTAAAATATCAAAAGAGAAAGACAAAACAATAATATCATAAAGTCTTGCATGACATGTATCTATACTCCAATGTACATAAATGTTTTCTAAAACAACTTTTTCTAAAGCTTGATTTTTATATATGTAAATTTTATGTATATAATATCTAGATATAAATAAATACTAGTATATATACATACATATATACAAGTATGATTTATACTTTGAAATATAAATATATGCAACATAAAATACTATGTATATCTCAAAATGGTATATCACAAGAATGCGTGGTTATTAGGTTCACAAATCTACAAAAGTTTTTTATATGGAAAGTGAGATAGAGCAAAAATTTTTAATTAGAGTCTATAAGTCAATTTGTGTATTAGCCTGAATGAAAATGTTGTAGGTTATTATAAGTCCTCGAGTTTATTAGTTTTAGGACAGGTATATGCAGGTTGTACTGTTTCACTTGAGCAGGCTAAAGATGGTTATCATTCTTAATATGCAATTTAAAAGAGACTTTGCTTCCTTAATTGATGAATTTATAAAAACGTCGTTTGACAGTCTATACTCACAATGTCAAATTTTTTCCTATTTTTCTGCTGAATTATATTCTTTTTCTGAATGGCATTTAAGGATTTATTTCTCATTAACTTCTAAGAAAAACTGCCAATTACTTCCAAAATGTTATGAGTACTTCCCAACATTTAAACAATGTATTACGTTGCATAATTGATTAATGATTTTAATTGAGATCAAGGCTGAGACATAGAAAGCTAAACCATGTCAGCTGACCAAGCCAAAAAGTTTTCCAGAATCTTCTTAAGTATATTTAGTTCGTTACCAGAGCTTAGCATTTCAGATCAGCATCTTTCCTTCAGTATTTTCTACTGATAAAGAGAAAAGATAAGAATCTCCATGCATATATTTGTCTTATCCACCATTCAGTCATCTTTAAAGAACTATCATAGAAATTTCAAAGCAACTGTACCTTCAAATAAAATGTTAAAAGAAAGAAAAGCATGTATCTACAAAAGCTCATTAAACAGCTAACAAATTATTCCATATGTCCTAATTAACAATGGCAGTATAATATTTTCTATTCCAGTCTTTGATGTGAATATAATTTAAATGTAATTGAATATATTTTCAAGTTTTTAAACTAATACCAGATTTTAAATAGAAAATTTTACTAATAACTAGTGTTTTATTGCTCACTGCTGGGGAAAGAATATGTTGAGAACTTATGTCTGTAATTTGAAATAAATACTTAATGATTTTATCCCAACTGGTAATCCATGCTGTGAAGCCACAGGCTTAATGAAGAAAACTTCTTAGTAGTGACAATCATTTTTAGAAAGATAAATATAATGTATTTCTAAATGATGACATTCAAAATATACTAAATGCTATAGAACCTATTTTCTAACTGATATTTACAGAGAGAACTCATTAATAATTTATAAATTACTCTGGTGACACATTTAAATCACATTTCTTGACATACCATCTTCATCTTAGGGGAGACTAAAATGTAAGTTGATATTATTTCTGGTATTTCTGCTTTTCATGCTTTGGAATCCAATTCTAGTGCTTTTGGAAAACAATTGTATGGCTTTTGTATTATAGGTATAGTTTGGTGATATAGTTATACCAGGATGCCTAACTTGGCTTTGGTGTAAGCAAGTCCATCGTAAAGCTAAGCAGTTTAACCTGCAAATACGTGTTTTGGTGACTGTGATGGTGATGGCACTAGAGTAGTAGCAGCAGGAGACAGCAATGGTGATGGTGGCAGTAATGACAAGGGAACTTAAAGAGCTTTCTTTCTCATCCACATAATATTCCTGGCATAATAGAAAGTGAAAGTGGAAACTTGATTATTTGAAATTTTTATATATTTCACAGACTTTCCAAATCTTTTTTTGTTTTTTTTTTTTTTTTTTTTTTTTGAGACAGAGTCTTGCTATGTTGCCAGGCACCAGGCTGGAGTGCAATGGCGCAATCTCTGCACACTGCAACCTCTGCCTCTGGGGTTCAAGCAATTCTCCTGCCTCAGCCACCCGAGTAGCTAGGACTACAGGCACGTGCCACCACGCCCAGCTAATGTTTGTACTTTTTAGTAGAGACGGAGTTTCACCATGTTGGCCAGGATGGTCTCAATCTCTTAACCTTGTGATCCACCCACCTCAGCCTCCCAAAGTGCTGAGATTACAGGCGTGAGCCACTATGCCCGGCCTTCAAATCTAACTATTAAAATCTTTCATGTTATGTAACAAATGGTATAAAATAGAACTCTAGCCAGTAAGGAAACTTCTGTAGACTGTTGAATGAGACTTGAGTGGTTTATATCTTACTGAAAACTCAACATCTACAGGACTTAATAGGTGGGGCTGTCTACCCAGGCACAAACCACACATGCAGTCTCACTGTGTGTCAGCAGCTAAGCAGCCTGGGTCCTGAATCTTTATTAAGATGCTCACGTGAGTTTTGTGACATTTATGTCATCCCATGATGGTTGATTTTTAAAAAAATAAAAAGCTAAATAAATCCAATTAATACCTCATTCCTATTAGAAGACACAGGAGTCCAAAGTTACGTGAGAAATGCGTCACCCACTTACACACACCTGGGCCCCAGCAGCAAAAAGGCCAGCTCCCTGTGTAAAGTGTTATCCTAACCAATCAGCTGGAGAATGTGTCTCCAGAATCTTTTTGGAGGCTTTTTTCTTTCCAAATCAAAGGCATCTACCTGGAAAGATCTAAAGTGAAAGGTCTCTTTCTCAAGGCCTTTATGCACAGAGCAGGCAGCATTTTCTCTAGTCTTACAAGGGTAGATAAATGTATTCCAATGTTAGTAAATGGCACTTCTAGAACTATGTTTTTTAATTTTTAATTTTTATGGGCATATGTGCGGTGTATATATTTATTAAAACTACTTTTAATGACTTTGCATAAAATTTTAAATTTATTGTTTTGTTTACTATAGCCAAAATGCCTCAGTAATACTACATATACAGAAGTATATTTTTACTTCAGGAGATTAAGCTTCATAAATCATACCTCCTCTGATTTACATAAATGTCAAGCTTTGAAAGAGAACGGGAGCCTTAAGCAGAAGCTTTCTCTGCCGTTAGCATCAAATGGGCTCTTTCTGTGTAAACATTTACTTTGGATTTTTTTTTAACTTTGAAGCAGTAGTTATGTAAGCTCAGCTTCATTCTGATCATGGGTTCCTGTCTTTGAAACATACTTTTCAGAATGTATTCACTTAGAAATCTGTTAACATATCATGGTCTAAAATACTTTATTCATAGGTTCTAATCACCCTGCAAACCTAAGTGGGAACATTGTCAGAGTTTAAAAGATTGGGCTATACTGTCGGAGAAAAGAACATTACACAAATTCAGGAAATAGAAAAGATTTAACTATTGGTTTTCATTCTACATTAAATTTCTTTGGAGTCATTTATACTACTAAATCAATATCTGGAAACCTGTAATATCTTTTCAACATAGTTTAAAGTGAGTAAGCTATTCAATCTCTTAGGTTTTACTGTTCTTGTAATCTCTATATCATCTTCATCTCGTTTCACATTTAAGACCCCTTCCAAAGCTAGTAGGGTTTCACTGTTGAAGCAACTTTTCTAATGAACATAAATGATTTTATGTATTTAAATTTCAGTAAAATATCTTCAAATCTAGATGTCTTCTAAATGTCTTCAAATCTGTCTATGTTAAACATAAAATTATTTTCATATTTACCATCACATCTTTTCTGCATTTCTTCATCTCTATGTTTTGATGCATTATTATTATTTTCTTAGTTTATTTTTTCTTAACTTCATCATCCGTGCTCATTTCCAAGCTGGCTTCCAGTGAACCAGCGCCTCCTCCCACCCACACAGCCTCACCTGGCTCACATAAAGGAGCTCTCCGGGGAACTGCCCAGGGCCAGTTGTCCCTGACAGCACTGTGTCCACCAGCAAACCCTTTGGCCCCAACACCACCTCCTTTCCTGGACAGCTTCTTGGATGAATTGGAGAAGCTTGGTGCTTTAACCTTGTCAGCTGACCAAGCCGAACCAAACATCCTACAGGACCTCAGCCTGGAAATTAAGGAGGAACCTGCTGTTCCCGTCCCGTGGCCTCCAGCGTCTGTGCTGGCCGAGTCACCTTCTGCTGGCGCAGGTGTGGCCTTGGCTGCAGCCCAGCCTTACCATGCAGAGCCGCTTCAGGATTCCATAACCACAACTCAAAGCAAGTTTGCAGATTTGAGAAAAATGAGAAGGGGCTTCTCAGACCCTAAAAAGTTTCTGGAAGTCCTAGGGGATAAGTTTGTGGCCTCTGCATGCACCAGCGTGGGTTCCTTGCCCACACCCCTTCCCGTCATTGGAGAGGAAGATGAGGGCATCTATGAGGGGATCGTGTCAGGCATCCAGAGAGGGCTGCCAGGACCTCAGGAAGGAGATGCCTGGTGGTGTGGCCACGATGGGACAGAGGGGACCCCACGCCTGCACATTGAAGAGGAGGAGGAAGAGGAGAAACCTGACTCCTTAGCCACCCCCACAGACTCTAGGATCCCCAAGGAGGACAGCAATGCAGCAAAACCCAGTAATGAGGTATTTTAATTTTGCCTAATTACTGAAGAACTAACCAGCCTTACTATGATTAGCTATTACAGTTAATCATATTAATAAATATCTGTTTTGACACTGCCTAACAGGGCTTTTTAAACAAAAAACACAAACACTATGTAAGCTGGGGGATAATTGAATGATGTAAATATGCGATATAATTCCATTATCCCATTATTTCTTTAGGACCATGAACTTATATTTTAAAATTATGTGAAATTTATATAGTCTTTGTAATCTTCCAATATTAATAATGATAGCTAATAGTAGAGCTCTTACTGAGTATCAGACACTATTCTAAGAATGCCACATCTTTAATCTTCAAAACCCAGCGAGGTGTCTGATATTAACATCCCCACTTTAGAGATGAGGAAATTGATGCACAGAAATGTGTCCTATTCCAAGATGAGAAAACTATACACCATACCTTTGGCATAATGGCACTTTTCAAAAATAATAATGATAATAATAAAGAAAACAGAAAAAGAAAAGAAGCATTCTGTCCCCTTATGATTTTCTAAAGAGGTCATCCTCTTTATGTTGACTTCACGTTGACTACTTAAGAATTGGGTACTGTATCTTCACGTTATAAAGAACCTTGAACAATGGTTTTAATCAACAAAGGCAGAAAATACCTGGAAACTTTAGCTTGAAAACCTTTCTCTTAAAACAAACAAACAAAAAATGAGCCTGTAATCCTAGCACTTAGGAAGGCTGAGGCAGGCAGATCACTTGAGGTTAGGAGCTTGAAATCAGCCTGGCCAACATGGCGAAACTTCATTGCTACTAAAAATACAAGAACTAGCCAGACATGGTGGCAGGCGCCTGCAATCCCATATACTGGGGAGGCTGAGGCAATGAGCAGAGATCATGCCATTGCACTCCAGCCTGGGTGACAGAGTGAAACTCCATCTCAAAAAAAAAAATGAAACTTGAGGCCGGGTATGGTGGCTCACACCTGTAATCCCAGCACTTCGGGAGGCCAAGGCGGGCAGATCATCTGAGCTCAGGAGTTCAAGACCAGCCTGGCCAACATGGCGAAACCCAATCACTACTGAAAATACAAAAGTTAGCCAGGTGTGGCGTTGGATGCCTCAGGAGGTAATCCCAGCTACTCAGGAGGCTGAGGTAGGAGAACTGCTTGAACCCGGGAGGGAGAGATTGCAGTGAGCGAAATTGTGCCATGGCACTCCATCCTGGGCAATAAGAGCAAAACTCTGTTTCAAAAGAAAGAAAGAAAGAAACTTGATCCCTCAAATGTATCCTGTGAATTAAGAAGCAAGTATAATTACAAGCAATTATGGAAATTATGAAATAATAGAAAGCATGATTCATACTATGCCACTATCCAAGTCATATTCTTTCCTAGTCCCTTTATTTCAAAATAGCCTGGCTATGCCTGCATTTGTGTAAAACAAACACATTAATAGCAGATAGATACTTCATTGCAATAAGTCAAGCATGTCTCTACACGAATTATTTCAATAACTAATTTTCCTTTCAATTCAATCAATTGTAAGACATGATCAGATGCGTGGCTTTGTTGGCAGGCAGTGCTGTTTGTTGCAGACAGTACCCCAGGCCGGCTCATTCCAGCACCAGCTCACACCCTGCACGCGGGGGCCATGACATCCCCAGCTTTGTGACAAACTGACTATTTATAGTTTGTGACCTACTTTACAAGTAAGTTACAAAGAGCCATTGCAGGGTTTTAAATACTTTTTTCCTTCACTTTTAGAAGGAGCCACATAGAAATGTATTATAAAAATATGGAATAGAGGTGCTTCATTTCCAGCCACCTATATCCGAAAAATTATACTGATCGCACCCGTTGAGGATTTTAAATCAAATTCAAGAGAGGAAATGAGTGCTTTCAAAGCAAAAATAAATGTGTCATAAATATAACTTCCCACGGTTATGGGTAACTGTAAAATAATTTGGGTTTAGAGGAGATTCTGTAACCTCTTTCTGGGCACAAGCGTAACCACGTCTTGTCTTTCCTCGATATTTAAGCCACCGTCATTTTCTTCGGGAGAGCGAGCAACCACACCCTTTCCCAGCCACCTGCTTTCTTCCCCTCCATTTCATTCTCTCTTGGCCTCTGTTTCTGACCTGGACTCTACACTTTCTCAGCCCTGCTCATCTCCTCTCCTCCCTAAATATTCTTATCAACAGGAGACCCATCCACCAAAATTAAAGGTAACTGCATCTTGAGTGTGGTTCGTTGCATGTCTTCAAGAACTTAATCAGTAAGATGTATGCTCTCAGATTTGTGGCCTTTCCCAAGACCTAAGAAGTTATATAAATAATAATTGCTAACTTTTAACATCTTTAGCATGGCCTCTATCCAAACATTTAAAAGATACATTTGCATAGCAGCTATACCCAGACTGAGGGGAAAAACAAACTGAAATGTATATCAGAATAAAAAAGAATTATCAGATTTTTTTCTGTTGAGCGTCAGCATGAGAACCATCACAGTCAAGGCGTCTCAGCTGAGTGCCTATCATGTCCATCACCTCTCAGTGGACTCATTACCTCCCGTCATCTCCCACCCATCGGCAGGCTCAGCAGAGCCTGGAGACAGGACGGTCTTTGGCACTCAGTGTCTTGAGCCTTGTTCTTCCACAAAAGTAAAGTAAATTCATGAGGATGTGGGAAGGATCATCGTTTTGTAGCAGTTCCCAAAGCATCCATCTCTGAGACTTGCAGGCTGACAGCTCTGCTGGTATTTAACCTAAAGATACCATTTTTAAAAAATTATCTTAACAAAATGAATGACTTGCCTTGGAAAGAGAGTTAATGACAACCACAGCATGAAATTAGTCCATCAAAGAAATGTTTTCCTTCTGTGTTTAGAATGATCCTGAAACATTTTCCTCTAGACAAAAGGTGACAGACTTCAAATAATAACTCACTCTCACATTCAATCTTTTGAATGTGAAATGAGAGCCTCTGCAGATAAGTAAAAATGTAGGGCTCTGATACGGCTAAGGTTCTATATTAGGAAGTGCCGTTTATACAATCTCAAAATCACAATCACCAAACTCGTTCGCTGACATGGTCTACGTGCTCCTGTTAGGTGTGAAAAGAACTTTGTGAAAAATGGAACACTTTAAAGACTAATTGTTTTTTGCTCTTGGAGGTTTTTTTCTTAGCTGGCAGAAAATAATTAGAAAATGTTTTAAATAATGGCACTTTATATGATGCCTAAGGCTAAGAATTTCTCTTTTTTCCCCCTCTTTCTGTGGTTTTATTTTTAAGGCCAAGGTATTTATTTCTTGTATTTTTTAACTTGTTTTTGAGACTTTAAGCTTAATAAGCAGTAAAGTAGCTTTAGAGTCTGAGTTATCTAATTTAGAAAGACAGAGGACACATGATTGTAGTATAAGGACAAAACCAGGATTTAAAAAGATTTATTCTTCTGCAAGAACCAAATCCCTCTCGCACATTCTTCAGGTTTCAGTTGTTTGCAGAATGGCATGAGAAAATGGAGGTTTTCACAATTACTAATAACTACGTGAAATACTTATAACTATGGCAAATCAAAGTGGTATTTCTCTATTTTATCTCCTATTTAGGAGCAAATCTTGATTTTTGAATCTCCCACTGAGTGTTTTTAAACCTTATACATCTATTTTGTAGTCATTGAAAGAATATGTTCACTGAAGTTATTTGTGCTTGTAAATTTAAGTACAAATTGAATCAACTCCAAATTTTAGGGCATTATAGTTTAATTCCACATCTGACCCAGTTACAGACTGTATCAGTCTGAGGCCAAAGCCTTTTTATTTCTTTCATTTCAAGAATGCTGATAATCATTGTAAAGAAAAGAAATAACTGAGCACTGAAAGCAAAGAGAAAATAAACTTTTCATAATGTTTTAATAGACATAGTACAGCATGCATGAAATCACTATAATAGCATTTTTATCAATTCCTATAAACCATTGTTTAGTTAACTTACGTTAAGTCAATGCAATTTCATTCTTTCAAAGTGTTTTCTAAGACATTGAAAATCTCCATAAAAATAAAGGCAATCCAAAAATCTTCCATAAACCTAAAAGTTACTACCACTTTATAGATTACAGATGACTGAAAGATACATAAATTGTTTGATGTATAAAGCTGAATCCAATATTTCCCCCATCTTTTGAGCATTTGTTTTTAAAATAATGATTTTTCATAACAAAAAAATAGTATAAATCTCAGCTTCTCTGTAAGCTGAGCTTCCATTTCCATCCAAGAGACTATTTTGCAAGAGACTCGCAGCGTGCAGACTTAGGTTGCAGTGGAGGCTCTTTGAGGAGAGTGAGAGGCTCTTTCTTGGGTTTCTTCCAAGAAACTCAGGGAATGTGGTCCCACAAATAATCTCATTGCCCTAAAGCATTCCCATGAGAAAGGGATCCCTGGGGTAGTTTCCAACATGAAATCAGGCCCCGATAGTTCCTAATATGTTTACCTGGTCTTTCCAGCTGTTATTATCCATATCATTCTAACAGCTAAATGGAGTTTTTTTCTCTAAGAGCTCTGATACGTATAGAACCCCTGTATTCGTCAAGACTGGGGTAGGCACAGTCCCAGAAAACTCAAAATAATTAAAGCTTAAACAAGGTAGAAATATATTGCTCTTACACATAAATGTAGGGTCTCCAGGGCTGATATGGTGGTTCCACAGTCATCAGAGAACCAGGAGGCTCCATCTGATGTTGATTCATCGCCATCCTTAGAAGCTTCTGTGATGGTTCCCAGCAGAGAAAATAACTGCTCAAGGAAGAAGGTGTCATCTCCCCTCTTTTCTCCTTCCTGTTGCACACGAACCAGCAGGAAGGAGGAAAGAGGGGAGATTACGCCTTCGCCCTTGAAGGCCATGTCCCAGAAATTGCACGTATCCCCTCTGTCACAGCTTATCACATGAGCACGTCCAGCTACAAGTCGAGAAGTGGGATCTTTATCCAGAATGGCCACATGCCCACCCAACAGCCTGGTCCCATTGCTGAGGACCAAGAAGAGAATGGTCTTGGAGAGCATCAAGCATTGTCTGCCATGACTCTTAAGCAACGGTGCCAAACACATTTCATCCCAAGAGGCTGGGCATTTGAGGGCAATCAGTACTGAGAATTAGGAAAATGTTTCTAAATGAGAGCTGAGAAAACCACATGCTTTTCTTTAAGCGTGTTTTATTCCCACTAAAGTTCTCTTAAGCCAGATCAAATACCAGGCAGTACTCTGCCAGATCCTGTCTGCTATTGGAAGGAAAATGAAACACACACACACAAGAAGGTCAGCTTAGTCATTGTCATATGAAAGATCTTACTCTGAAAGATCACCAACACAGTCAAGCTTGCAGGTAGAGCACTTCAGTATTTCATTATATTTCACCATGATTTCCCCCAAAAGGCCTTGTTTTCTTCTTATATGTTTGTTAGAAAATTTTGCCTCCCATAAACATATGACACAGTTCATGAAATGTGATGGGCATTAAACCAAATTCTCCTCTATCTCACCTTGCAGCTCTTCAATAAGCATGTAGAAGCAGGTCAGGCTTGAGAGCATCTTGAACCCAATTGCTAAGCGTTCTGTTAAAGACATAACATTTCTTGGCCGGGCACAGTGGATCACACCTGTAACCCCAGCACTTTGGGAGGCCGAGGCGGGCAGATCACCTGAGATCAGAGTTCAAGACCAGCCTGACCAACACGGTGAAACCCCGTCTCTACTAAAAATACAAAAATTAGCCAGGCGTAGTGGCACATACCTGTAATCCCAGCTACTCAGGAGGCTCAGACAGGAGAATTGCTTGTACATGGAGGACGGAGGTTACAGTGAGCTGAGATCACACCATTGCACTCCCTCCTGGACAACAGAGCAAGACTTTGTCTCAAAAAAAGAGACATTTCATACATGTTCTTGGCCTCTTCCTTATGCCAGCTTTCCTCTACGAACATTTTTCTGCTGTGCCCATGGGTCCTGTGTTGAGACGGCAGCTGGTGCCTGTGTTGTGGAAACTGTATGAGCCTGGAGGAGCTGTTAACCCTCTCTGCCCTGCTGCTGTTCAGGAGTTTGGCATGCTGTGTGTGCATGGAAAAAAGCAACCCAAGAAATCTCCTCCTAAAGGCTGTGTGATGAAGATGAGAACTAACTCACTTCTTATGGATTTTCCAGGCTGACCTAAAAAGCGAGATATGTGTCCTGGGTAAGCCTCCTCGCAGCCCAGTGATGTCTAGGAGATCCTGCGGCTCGCCTGTCAGAGGGCTCAGCAGTTCCCACAGGGTAGGATCAGCATGCCCCCACCTTGAGCCAGACATCCTGACCACCCCTCTCGGGGGCTGGCTTTTCTTCGTTGTCTTTGCTGTGAACTGGCCTCAAAGTAAGGCTGGAGATGCAGTGACCACCTGGTGATGGGCTTCCCTTTTAGGTGTGCATGAGCTTTCCCAAATCCACAAAGACATGGTCAGATTCTCTACTCTAAATAAGGGTGTCGTGTGTGTTGTGGTCTACATCTGTCTCATGGATCTACACGAAATCACTGCTTTCTAGTCACCGTCTCTCCTGCAAAGAACAAAACTGTTGCCAAGCATATACAGTACTGAACTCACACACTTCCAGTCATGTTTGCTTCTGTGTCACTCAGTTTGGATGTTTTTTAATCCATGGTTCTTGTCTAAAGTCTTCTGTTGCTCTAGTCATGTGCACCACACTCCCGTGGTGCGCCCTTCCTCCCCGTCCTGCTCTCTGGATTCTATCTGCTTGCCATTTCTTGCCAGCTTTGATTGAACTTAAAGGTCAAATTACTTTCCCTTAGCTACTTAGTTCTATAATAGCTACCGTGCTTTAAAAGACACGGACTCTAAATGGTACGTATTATCAATTCTAAGTACCAACTCTAAATGGTACTTACTATCAATTCTAAATGGTACTTACTATCAATTCTAATGCAGCCAAGGAGTTTGGAAATATTCATCCAGACGTAAGTCAGGATTCCTTTCCCCATCTCTGTTTTAGTGGACCCTGACTCAACCTGAACTGGTCCATCACTTAGCTATGGGTCTGCATTTCACGTTCTCAAGGGCTTGATTTCAAAGAAGTCTTCATTTTTCATTTCTAAAAAACACTAGATATTATTCTGTATTTATGCCACTTTGTGCTTTTTGCATTGCATAGGAAGATCTCATTTTGTTGCTGAGGCAGAGTTTTGTGTTGCCCTAGAGAGAGGAATGCCAATTTGTAGAGATTCTTAGACTCTCCTGAATGGCCCTCCAGGGTCAAGGCAAAAAAATAAGCTTCTTTCGCAATTTAGAGGACCCATCTATAAATTTCCTATGGGTCCGTGAGATGGTATGCTTTGGTTCCCTTTAAGATTTTTTTACGTGATTTTTACATTATGTGTTTGTATGTCAGATTACATGTGTGTTTGTGTGGACCATAAATATTCTATTTTTTAGATTTCTGCGAAGTTGTGTTTTACCTTCATAATTTAAGAAGGAAAAATTAGCCTCTAAACATAAGCATAGTATTGCTATTAGGAGAATTTCATCTAATTCTGGTTGGCACGTACTACAACTAATATTTTATGGAAAAAAATGACAAAAACACTTTAGCGCTGCTTATATTGCTTTCAGAGATTTTTCTGCATTAGTATTTAAAGTAACGGGCAGTATTTAAGAATTATTTGATACTAAATATAGCGAATCCTCCAGAGATAACTGCAGAAGCTTTGATAAATTCGATGGCTTTTCAGCAGACTGTAGCTCACTAAGATGGGAAAGGATATATTTTACTGATGTTAGAGACTCCGTGATATTTCAAACTAGCTTCCCTATGAACAGTAACTTGGGATTGGTTCTAGCTTTGGAAATTAGCATGTGTTTAAAACTTGTCTCTTTTGTATCCATTTTTGACAACATTAAAAAATAGCTACAGAAAAAAAATACTTATTTAGGGCTACAGAAAAAAATATATATATTTAGGATACCATGAAAACAGCATCATGCTTCATTGGATTTTCTCTTATTCCACTCTTAAGATTCATTAAGGAAATATAAGCAAAATATAATTCAAAATGTCCAGCACAGTGACTGTAATGTGTCAGTTGAAAGCCATCTTTCTGTGCTCGGTTCATGTAAGTCTCTCTGAATGTCACAAATGTATATTGTTCTATATTTATCTTAAAACTGCTAAGAAGTTATGAGAAATGGAAATGCCTGCACAGATAGAACTGGACACAGACCAAAAATGCTGGTGGCTTACCAGGGATCCTTTCTCAAGAATATAAAATGTGGAAAGGGAAGAACATGGTTGGAAAAACAGATGACTGACTATTCCACATCACTCTGTGGCCTTTCAAATAGGCTTTTAAAATTAATCCTGGCTTGGGAACTTGGATAGAAAGGGGCGGATAAAGCAGAAACAACTCTTAGCTTGTTGCTGCCACTGCTAACCACGAGGTGGCAACAGAGTGCAGATGCATTAGCACCTACCTGAGGGTCAAAATTCAGAGGCTAATTTCAGCCAAGCTAGGCCAACTATGCCATCATAGTAATCTTTCATGCGATAAAGAGCTCACATCAAAATTACCATCGTTTCTTTTTTTGTTTTGATTTTTACCTGTCATATTAATAAATTATCCAGTATCCTTGGGTTTTGGTTTACTAATATGCAAAACGGAGTTGAATTGTAACCACTATTTTTTTTACATGACTGAGATAGGTGAGAATTAACCAATTAATGTCAGTGTCACAGCTGTCTGACAACTGAGTGTGTAAAGCTGATGAGGACACCTTTACACAGCAGAGGAAATATCGGTGGAAATATGCATCCTTCATGGAATCCCTGAGGGGACCTGATTAACCATCACCTTGTCCAACTCACTGATTTCAGAGATAGGGAAGGTGAGCTGCTTACCCGAGGTTATACACATGAGCCGTCACAAATAACTGTCCATGGCACTCATTCCCGACTAGGCAAATGTTTTAAAAATAAGCTAGGCCGGGCGCAGTGGCTCACGCCTGCAATCCCAGCACTTTGGGAGGCCGAGGTGGGCAGATCACAAGGTCAAGAGATCGAGACCATCCTGGCCAACATGGTGAAACCCCGTCTCTACTAAAATTACAAAAATTAGCTGGGTGTGGTGGCGCGTGACTGTAATCCCAGCTACTAGAGAGGCTGAGGCAGGAGAATCGCTTGAACCGGGGAGGCAGAAGTTGCAGGTGAACTGAGATCATGCCACTGCACTCCAGCCTGGCGACAGAATGAGAATCTGTCTCAAAAAAAAAAAAAAAAAATAGCCAGGATGGTGCTGGCTGCCACGTGCAGAAACATACGTTTCCCAGCCATGGAAGTGGGATTCAGGAAGCTGCACATTTGCAGCCATCACCACATTTTCATAATGGTCAGCGGGACAGTTCATTTAAATGATTGATGAGATGAGTCAAGTTAAAGGAATGAAACAAGGAGAATTATAATGATGATAACTAAAAAGGGATATACGGACTTTAAACGTAGATTGTTTTATATTAATGAACAACTTGATTTTTAAATTGGTATTCACATTTTAACAAAAGAGCAATGAAATGAAACAACCAGTTATACAAAGCATCGGATGCCGTGATGTAGCAGTTGAAACTCTGACTCAATCTTAAAATATGAAAATGGTTTAAATGTGTGAAAACAGGTACGCCAATTTTAGAGCATAATGAAATATATTGTACACAACATTTTCTCTTAAGAAGAAATATTTTCTTATTTATAACTTTATTATGCACTGCAAATGGGGCTACAATTGTTTGGGGAAAAGAGTAGTAGCTATCTTGGTGTATGATACGAAGTGTGGCATATCAGACATTTTCAAATTACTTTTGAGTACAGTATTTTTCAGGGACTACCATGTACATTTTCAAAATCATGTGGCTTTAATGCATATTCTTTGGCCAGAAATTTTACTCCTGGGAATGTATTCTGAAGAATAGTTCAAAAGAAGAAAATAGCTCTTTGCATAAAAAATGTGTATAGCATTGCTATTTATGATAGCGGGGAAGAAAGACTAGACCAATTCCAACTTCAAAAAAAAAGAGAGAAAACTATGATACGTGGACACACGTGGGAGAACATTATTCTGCAGGCATTTAAATTGAGAAAGAAGACTAAGAAAAAAGATGACAATTATTACAAAATAATATTAATGGCAATTGATGTATACAAATCTTCTGCATGAAAGTTTTATACATATATAAAGTTTTATTGGATTGGAAGATAACTTGAAATAGGTAATATGATATAGGCTTATCACTGACTTACAGTTAGCAGCTTATATATTTAATTTAATAATATCTTGAATTAAATGACCTTTAAGATAGCTGGAAAATTGTCTAGTCATAATTTTTCTTAAAATATGAATATCTTCTCATTTTAATAAAGACACATTGTTAGTAGACTTATATTGATGTATAGGAGTAAACTATTTCACATTCTTACATCATACTTGTGTCCGGTAATTCTTACGCAGTCTAGATTTAAATATTCTATCCACTGACTGTTGAGTGAAGTTTCTAAGAATACTGTTAATAAAGGTTTCCAATTAACAGAGCCAAAGCTTGCAGTTTCAGTACTGTGAGTGCCTAGTCTTATGCTAGACAGACGAGTAGCATAGAAAGGGGGCAGATAAGAATTTAGGAACGGGATAAATCATAGACTTATGGACTGAAAGGAGCCTCAGAGTTATCCATCCAAGCTTGGACCAGTAGGGTTTCTATGGACCATTTGCAGGAAGAGATTTCCAGCCTATCAATAATCCACTCATAACTATGGAAATCTAAGAACTGGTCCCAATGTCTGAGGACGTGGATCTAACAGCTAATTCAGCAGTCGTCAAACGTCACTTACATAATTGCCATGCAAATTCTGATTTTACCCTGTAGCTATTATTTAGAAGCAAATACTTCTAAAATGTGTTATGAATGATTTGCATGCATTTCTCCCCTAAAAGGTGAAGTTTAGGTAGTCGATATAAATTACAGAGTTTATATATTCAACAAACGTGTTAACTTTCATTTATTGAAATATTAATGTGGGTATATGGGATGCTAAGGCTTGTCATTTCCAATATTATAAGTATCTATTACAGATACTGGTCTTGATGCTTAGTTTAAAAAGAAAAGAAACTCTTTTGAGAGTTCAGTGCACTGGAAATTTCTACCAGTATTTCTCTTCTAAGGTAAAATGTTACATGTTACCTGGATATTGTTCGTTGCATTCCAAAGTTCTGTTTTCTCTTTTTAAAAATGCATGTGTTTTCTCCACATTGAGAACAGAGAATGTTCATTCCAGTGTAGCATGAGATGTCTGCTTATGGACATTTTCCTCTGTACTGTATGTGAAAATGTTGTCTGTGAAGGAAAGGTTGAAAGAATGAATGTGGATACTTTCTAAATGTGGTTTATTTTCTGCTTGTTTGAGAAAACACTGGAGACTAAGGTTGGATGGAGGTGTCTATCCTTCCTATTCTAGTGGTTTGCTGTTTGTGTTCTTGCCCTGTTCCTGGCCTTTGAAAAATCAGTGGGACTAAACCCCGACTTTTTCTTAAAGCTTGAGCAGACAAGATTGTAGACATGTTCAAAACATTTGACCTTGGTTATTTTGCTTTAATTTAAAGCTCCCTTTAAATATTTTAATTATTAATCCTGCAGAAACCCTTTGCTTTTTTTTTTCTTCCTCTTGGTTTTTTACAACAGGAAATATTAAATGTCAAGAAAAGTACCATGCCATTATCCAAATTATCTTTTAATTAGTACCAGTTTAAACATTGATTACATTGAAAATCATTTCATTTCAGCCACAGCGTCCTGTGTTTACTCATGAAAATATTCAAGGTGGGGGGGAACCGTAAGTATTCTTCTTATCTTCTAAATTCGAGACTAACCTTGACCCACAAAATGGACAACTGTACCGAAATGTCAGATGGTACAGCTTTGCAAGTGAAAGACCAAAGCAACTAACCTGAGGCCTCCTAAATTACAAGAAATTGCAATAGTCTCCATCTTTTATGACAATGATCAGAAATTTATTTTTAAAAGAACCCATAGTTCTCTAAGAAGATTTTAATTGAAACAGAAAAACTTTCCAATGCTTCAGTGATTCCTAAGAAGATGGATAATTCTGTCTCCCTCTCTGCTTTGCTGGCTATGTAACAAGTAACTATAGAAAATGGTCTAACTTTGTTTTCACCCCCACTGGGAGACAGTCAGAGAGGACCTAAATGTAAAAAAGACCTAAAGTCGTGTTAACAACGTAATTCCAGAGTTACGTGCTTAGAAGAGTCATTTGAAAATGGCAGTATTAAAACACTCACTGTTAGTTACATGCTGTTACTTCCACAGCACCAGGAAAATGCCTTTTCAAACTTCCCTTTCAAATTTCTTCTCCTTTCTGATACATGAGTTAAGTCAGCCTGAAGGTGTCACACGTTGTCTTGAAGATTCTCTCTCTTTTTCTGGCCCATTTGTCCCAGAGAGATGTTCAGGAGTTATCAACTTCCTGTTGGCTACTGCCCACCCTGTGAGTCAAGCGTGAGACCCCCAGGAAGGCTCATTTAGAGACCTAAACCTCATCCAGCACATCTAGCACACGCTGGGGATTCTGACAGATTGCCCGCACTCTGCTGGCCTGGAGCAGAACAGGCTAACCAAAAGCTTCTCCTTGTGGAAGGTCCTGGCATGTGGCCTGGTGCCTTTGTCACCATCAAGACCTTCCTTGCTCCCCACAGAGCTGAAACTTAGCAAAAGAATCTCCAGATGAGACGGTTTCTCACAGAGTACAGCCAGAAAGGTGTTCTTGTTGAGGGCAAGTCTGTGTTTTGGAAAGAACAGGTTACAAGTGATAATCATTTAAAATCTCACTCAAGGCTAGGTGCAGTCACTCATGCCCGTAATCCCAGCACTTTGGAAGGCCAAGGCCCAGGAGTTCAAGACCAGCCTGGGCAACATAGCTAAACGCCAACTCTACAGAAATAAAAACAAAAAATTAGTCAGGTGTGATGGTATGTGCCTGTAGTCCCAGCTGCTCAGTAGGCTGAAGTGAGAGCATCACTTGAGCCAGGGAGGTTAAGGCTATAATGAGCCATGATTATGGCACTGCACTCCAGCCTGGGAAATAGAGCAAGACCTTGCCTCAAAAAAAAAAAAAGGGTCGCTTAATTGGAAAACACTAAAAATGACTTATAATTCTAAAGTTTTTGTTTGTTCTCTTATTTACCCAAATGATGATAAGATCACATTATAAAAAATAAAGGGCTGTTTAGGTTTATGGCATTACCAACGTATTAAACAGCTTTTAAAGTGTTTATGGAAGATAGGTTACATTTTCAAAGTCCTGATTTGGATATTATAAAACATTATTAAATGTATATTTGATTATAGCCTGAAATCGAGATTTTAGAGTGTTACCTAGTGGCTTTCATTTAAAAATAAGTTTTGAGCAAAAGTAGGAACATAATATTATGTGACTACAATTCAGAGTTTTAGTGAAATACGTGCTAGAAAAAGTGACGAGTGATAGAGAGGGCTTCTGGTTTGGTTCGGCATTTCCTGTTTAAAAGACACATTTCTTTCTGACGCATCCTTTCCACCACCATCATTCATCTCACCAACACATCTCAGAACAGCATGTTTTTAAATTGCGCTTCGACTCCATTTCCTGTCGCACAGTACTGATTTTGAAAGCCAGCAGAGGCAGGATTTCCTGAAGGTGTGTTTATGGTTCCATAAAACTCCTTGGGTTTTGTTTTGTTTTTGTTTTTGTGGCCTAATTAAACCAGAATGGTAAATAAATTTGGACAAACATGCTGGCTTTCATCCCACAGAAATGAAGTAGGAGTCTGTGCCAATCTGGCTGCGTTAGCTCTGAGACCTTGAGATTCTTTCCAGCAGCTGGGGTTTGCAGCCTTAGGTAACCGGTCTCCATAAGTGGCTGGAGATGAGCCTTGGCAGGGTTCAAGCCTGAGAATCTCAACAAAAGAATCCGTTTTCCCAAAGTGAGAGGTGCTGTGTATACCCATCAGAACAGCAGCCCAGGATGACCAATTTCTCTCAAATATGAAATTGGAAAAAGGACCGTGAACTTTCCCCCAGAGATAGACAAAAGGTATCACCCCTTCACATGAGCAGCCTCCAAATCAAATTCTTAACACAAACCACAAAATGAATCGACTCCCTCTACTAAAGCTGGCCGCATGCAAACATGCAAATCAGGTGATGTTTGTGTATGCCACACTTCTCTGTCTTTTTGGCCACTGCTCTGGGATACTAGCTGCCTTTCTCTGTCCTTCCCCATAATCACAAACCCCTCTCTCAAGAAAAGGCCTCAGAAGCCCATGCTCAAAAGAACTTAAGTGGCTATAAGGTTTACTGGAAGGATGAAGTTTTAACAGGGGAAGAAACCTCTAATGTTGAAATTTCAGGCTTTGGCGCCAGGGCAGGGAAAACCATGTTTTCTAGGGAATGGTGTTAGGCACCCCTTCTTCTCACCTCTTTCCTAGAACTCCTGAATCCAACTCTATCCAGATCGCCCAATCCAAATGGTGGATGAACTGGGGAAGCCAGTGGGTCACTGTTGCTATCATTAGATTTGAATTCAAATGATAGAATAGTTTTGTTCTCCCAAAATATGATTTTCTGACTCATAAAGTAATTAAAAATAAATCATTCTGGTTCCGCAGGAGCAGTCGAGGTTATCAAGTTTTTTAAGTTTCCATTAAAAAATCTAAAATAGCCTAGAATGTAGTTTTTATTTTCTCATATTAGCAGAATGACATGACTGTTGCAAAAAGCAGCAGAAACAAATTCCTAATTTTTAAAAAATCCCCCTCACATTACTGGTAATATTTTAGTACTGTTATGAAGAAGTTTTCATGTTAATTCCACATTAAATTCTTCTTCACCTTCTCAGCTAATTTCTGCCTTCATTTTCCAAAGATACCAGTCCATGTTACTATTTATTGTAATGTATGCTATTTTCTTACCACAAATTCAGTGTCTGAATTCATTACTGATCAAGGTCACCACCGTATATGCTGTCAAAGAATTCAGGCAGGGAAAGGAAAGTGGTAGCATTCTATTAATAATTCTTTTTTATATAAAGTCATTTCAAGAGAGAGTTTTAAAATCAAACACAATTTCTCCGGGACTCATTTGAAACACAGACTTACTTATGTCCATAATCTGTTTGAAACTGACTTAGTAATAACGGCACATAGAATACATCTACTCAACTTCATAGGCTAATTACATCAAATTTTCCAATACTGCATCCTCAGAAAACACGGAACCAAACTATAAAATTAAACTGATTTAAAGAATTCCTCTTGGTAAAAAAAATGATTTTTCTTTGTAGAGTAATTCACATATAGTGATTTAAAAGACATGTCTCAGACACTTTGTCTATTTCAATTTAGAACCTTGGAAAATTCAATTCTCACGCCCCAATTGTTTACTTCTGATTATGGCTAGCCAAAATTGTGATTCCTTCTTGTTTTTAAATGGTTAAATAATGCAAATATCTCTTATTTTATATTTTGTACTATTATTGAATGTCTGAATGACAGACATTAGATGGCTGGACAATTGAAATGCAGGTCTGACTTATAAATGTTAAAATATTTTAATCCAATTTATGAGTGTTACAATTCTCATGAACATTCCTTGTTGAGTTTCAAAATGTTGTTAGAGTGGTCTAATGCCTGTGAAGGTCTAAATATTGCTATTTACATATTTACCAGACTTGTACCACCCAATATAATATTGTTAAGAATAGGAATGTTAAAGGTAAAATGAATATTGTTCTATCTTCTATATTTCGCAAAGCTGTCAAGATTTTTGTAAACATATTCCTTTGTCCTGTTTAAGGTTTCAGGCTCTGTATAACTATACTCCTAGGAACGAAGATGAGCTGGAGCTCAGAGAAAGTGATGTCATTGATGTGATGGAAAAGTGTGATGACGGCTGGTTTGTGGGTATGTGCACTTTTTCTTCAGAGACATTTGGCTATTTTGTAATTTGCTTGAGTTTGCTCACTTGTGGTTTGCTGTGATAGCCAAGCTTCTTTTGAATTCATAATGTCTTTCATCTTTCAGACATTCATATGCACCATGTAATCCCAAAGCTATTGCATTTTTTTATATTCTTTTATTGCCTTTTAGGTTTGGGGGTACATGTGAAGAACATGCAAGGTTGTTGCATAGGTACACACACAGCAGTGTGATTTGCTGCCTTCCTCCCCAACACCTATATCTGGCATTTCTCCCCATGCTCTCTCTCTACAACTCCCCACCCCCTGCTGTCCCTCCCCTATTTCTCCCCGACAGACCCCAGTGTGTGATGCTCCCCTCCCTGTGTCCATGTGTTCTCATTGTTCAACACCCAACTATGAGTGAGAACCTGCGGTGTTTGATTTTGTGTTTTTGTGTCAGTTTGTTGAGAATGATGGTTTCCAGGTTCATCCATGTCCCTACAAAGGACACGAACTCATCATTTCTTATGGCTGCTTAGTATTCCATGGTGTATATGTGCCACATTTTCCCTGTCCAGTCTATCATCGATGGGCATTTGGATTGGTTCCAGGTCTTTGCTATTGTAAACTGTGCTGCAATGAACATTTGTGTGCATGTGTCCCTATAGTAGAACAATTTATACTCCTTTGGATATATACCCAGTAATGGGATTGCTGGGTCAAATGGAATTTCTATTTCTAGGTCCTTGAGGAATCGCCACACTGTCTTCCACAATGGTTGAATTAATTTACACTCCCACCAACAGTGTAAAAATGTCACAATTTCTCCACATCCTCTACAGCATCTGTTGTCTCCAGATTTTTGATTGCCATTCTAACTGGCATGAGATACTATCTCAATGTAGTTTTGATTTGAATTTCTCTAATGACCAGTAATAATGAGCATTTTTTCATATGTTTGTTGGCCTCATATACGTCTTCTTTTGTAAAGTGTCTGCTCATATCCTTTGCCCACTTTTGAATGGGCTTGTTTGTTTTTTTTCTTGTAAATCTGTTTTAGTTCTTTGTAGATTCTGGATATTAGCCCTTTTTCTGATGGGTAGATCGCAAAAACTTTTTGCCCAGTCTGTTGGTTGCCGATTCATTCTAATTACTGTTTCTTTTGTTGTGCAGAAGATCTGGAGTTTGATTAGGTCCCATTTGTCTATTTTGGCTTTTGTTGCCAATGCTTTTAGTGTTTTGGTCATGAAGTCCTTGCCTATGCCTATGTCCTGAATGGTTTTGCCTAGATTTTCTTCTAGGATTTTTATGGTGTTAGGTCTTATGTTTAAGTCTTTAATCCATCTGGAGTTAATTTTAGTGTAAAGTGTCAGGAAGGGGTCCAGTTTCTGCTTTCTGGACATGGCTAGCCAGTTTTCCCAACAACATTTATTAAACAGGGAATCCTTTCCGCATTGCTTATTTTTGTCAGGTTTGTCAAAGATCAGATGGTTGGAGATGTGTGGTCTTGTTTCCAAGGCCTCTGTTCTGTTCCATTGGTCTGTATTTCTGTTTGGTACTAGTCCCATGCTGTTTCGATTACTGTAGCCTTGTAGTATAGTTTGAAGTCAGACAGTGTGATGCCTC
>CAUYQU010086068.1:0-62550 GCA_963574635.1 Cheracebus regulus | reverse complement strand
CCCCTGGCATTCCCATTTTTTCTCCCCAGATTTTTTTTTTTTATTTTTTTAAAATTGGGGCAAAATGTTTTTTTTTTTTTTTTTTTTTTTTTTTTTTTTTTTTTTTTTTGAGACAGAGTTTGCTCTTGTTGCCTAGGCTGGAGTGCAATGGCACAGTCTTGGGCCACTGCAAATACTGCCTCCCTGGTTCAAGCAATTCTCCTGCCTCAGCCTTACAAGTAGCTGGAATTACAGGCATGCACAACCACGCCCGGCTAATTTTGTATTTTTAGTAGAGACGAGATGTCATCATGTTGGTCAGGCTGGTCTCAAACTCCTGACCTCAGGTGATTGGCCTACCTTGGCCTCCCAAAGTGCTGGGATTACATGTGTGAGCCACTGCACCTGGCTTGGATTTTTTTTTTAAATTCAATATTTTATAATCTATAACTATTCTTTGTGATCTCAAATTTTCTCCCATATCTCTTTGACATAACTCTATTTGTCTTTGAACATCTCCTTATTCTCAGGCACAACTTGTTTTAGGCTTACTTTGGAAGTTCTCTGCTCAAGTTCTAGAATAAGTCTACTATGCAACTTAGGGCAGATAAGAATGCATATATCTTATGAGTAGACAGGTGTCAAAAAGGAAGAGCCAGAAGGGTTGATCTAGACATGACCAGTAGTTCCTTCTCCTAAACTCATCAACTATAGTCATGCATGGCATAATAACATTTTGGTTAATGTTGGGCTGTGTATATGATGATAGTCCCATAAGATTATAGCACCATATTTGTATTTTACCTTTTCTGTGTTCATTATGTTTAGATACACAAATACTATTGTGTTACAGTTGCCTTCAGTATTCAGGACAGTAACCTGCTATACAGGTTTGTAGCCCAGGAACAAACAATGGGCTATACCGTACAGCCTATGTATGTAGTAGGCTCTATCATCTAGGTTTGTGTGAGTATACTCTATGATGTTTGTACTGGGATGCAATTGCCTGACAACATATTTCTCAGAATATATCCCCAATGTTAAGTAATGCATGACTGCATTTAAATTACCCGTCTTCTCCAGAGTAGGAGTTAAGCAAATGAGTGAGGCCAAACATATTTCCCTAATGAAAGTTCCTCCACAGGGAAACATTGCGTGGGGAGGTGGGGTGAGGACCAGTCATCCATTCTAAGAATATCCAGGAGATGGTGTTGCTGGCTTTCATTCTCTCTTTCCTTTCTGAAACCTGGAAATACCCCTTTTCACTTTTCAGCTAAGCTATGTATTTAAAACCATTTCCAGCACGTTTTATCCAACATTTCAATGTTTGAAGCCAGGAGCTTCAGCTGCCATTTTGCCAGAAGTTCTTTCAGAGAGTGTTTTTCACAAAGGAAACAGGCTATTAAGGCAATTGCTCAAGAACAGGCCTTCCTAGATTCCTTTCCAAGGCATTTTTAGACTTTAGAGATACCACAAAATATTTCCTCACAGTATTCTTTCATTAACTGTAATAAAATAATTGAGTGTAAATATCAATATATTCAAGTGCATATTTTTCTCCTGAATTTAGTAGGCAACACACTTTTAAACACATACAATACATACAATTTGAATTGCATGCCTTATATCTTATGTCTTATATGATGCCATTTGTGCTCTCATGCTTGTCACTATTAGTCTATTACCAAATCATAACTCTATAATGGATTTCTTGAAGATATCTGAAAATACTTCATAGCCATTTTTTTATGCAATTGCTTTTTCAAGCAAAGAATTTCCATTAAAATATAGATTTACAAAAAATGGAAACCTTACAAAGCATTATGAAACAGTGGGAAAGTATGTCCCTAAACTTTTGTGCATTTATTCTAGGAAAATCTCACATCTCTTTTTCCACACTTATAAAACAAAATAGAATAAGCACTGACATGAAGAAAGCAATAATTAATCTCTGCTCTGTCTAAGCAACCTGCCAAATGTGATCATTTCCCTGACTGGAAATTCGCAGGAATGAAGAATTGCCATTAACTTTCTTTCAAATAAGGAAAGAAAAACATTTCAATATAATCATGCAAAACAAGTGAAAATTTTTATTGAACATTTACTTGGACAGGCACTGTGTAAAATTATTCTGTGTCCAATCACCTCCTGACCGTGACTGGTAGCACAATTCTTGACCCATTTTACAGATTAGGAAACATGAGTTTCCAGAGTTATTGGCACTCGTAGCTTTTACGTAGTTTTGATGTTTAAATGACCTAATTTATTCAAAGCCAGGTAATACAGTCAGCTGGTGGGAAATACAGTATTACCCAAGGGACTTTAAAGGAACAAGTAGATGTTTGAGTTGCACAGTGAGCTAAATTATGCAAGTTGCAGAAATCCTAGGTGGATATTATGATACCTTTCAGATCAGTTTCCACCCTGTAGGGTGGCAATAACCTTGCAGATCCATTATGGATTAGGTTTCTAAGCTGTTTTGGTTTCATGAACCCCTTGAGTTTTCTGGTGAATCCAATGGACCTTGTCTCAGAATAATGTTTTAAGATGTATAGCAGAAAGAAGAGAAATTATATTGGAATACAGTTCTAGCAGTTGACCCCTTAGAATTTTTCCAGTATTTCTACTCTGCCTACTTCTCCTCTCTTGTCTACCAAAGAGGCTTTCTCTACTTTATTGAGAAAGATAAAGGAGAGACACCCAAGCAGGTCTGTAGGTTATCGGGGTAGCAAGGAGTATGGGATGGGCTACTTGGAGGTGTTTTTGAAGTGACATCACTGTCTCCCTTCCTCTTCCCTTTCCCTTCCCTCTGGAAGCCTCCTCACTTCTCTAGCTCTTCCTTCCTTTCCCACACCAAGTCCAACTTTTCTCCTTTTACCTCTCGTGTTTCCTACTCACCCCTTGCTCAGCCCGCCCACTTTTCTAGGCTCGCCCCTCAGGCCGCGCCTCCTGCCTAGGCCCCGCCTCCTCCTCAGTTTCCTGCCAATGACGTTGGGGCCACCCCGTCGCCCCGCCCCGAGGCCCACGCCCACACCAAGCGTGTCCGCGGCCTGTTCTCCTGGCGGAGGAGCCTGGACTGCGGAAAGATGGAGCTGGCCGCGGGCAGCTTCTCGGAGGAGCAGTTCCGGGAGGCCTGCGCCGAGCTCCAGCAGCCCGCTCTGGCCGGGGCCGACTGGCAGCTGCTGGTGGAGACCTCGGGCATCAGCATCTACCGGCTGCTGGACCAGGTAGCGGCCGACCCGCTGGAGGACCGCAAGGCCTGGAGTGCGACGGGGTCGACCTCCCCGCCGGCAGTGCGGGGCGGCAGTCGCGGGAGGGACAGGGGCGGGTCTTCTCCGGCTCAGGGAGGAGCTCCGCCCCGGCCCGGCTCGGGCTCTGGAGCTAGCGCAGGGGCGGTGCCTCCAAGTGAGTGCCTCGTGCAGATCCAGGGGAGTTGGAGGCATCGGAGTTCAGCCTCAGGTCAGGCCCCACGGGGGAAGTAGTTCGAAGTTAATGACAGTTGAAACGTGGGTCAGCTGGTTCCTAGGCCCGTGCACATGCCCACAAGGGACGTTGATCCTCACTCTCCATTGCGTGCCAGTGGCATCGTGGGGGCTTCGGGGAGGGACGGTGTCTTAGAGCTTGGATAGAGGAGGAAATGAAACAGAACTTTTGAGGGACTGGATGTGCAGGTGGTCAGTGTCGGGGGTTGCCAAGAAAGGCCCTACTATTTTAGTGACTCGTTTCTTTTGGTTGTTGCCCCTTCTTTCTAAGTGGCACTTAATAAGTTGAGTCTGAAGCTTCAGGCAGAAGGAGTAATAGGATTGCTGACGTTACGTAGGAGGAATAGGATTGGTTATTAAGGTCCTTGGAACCAGGTAGCCATCCAGGTGGAAGGCATTGCCCCTGAGGCCTGGCATCCAAGTCTTGTCATCAGTTGGTTGGTGTAATAGTCGCAGCATGGCAAGTAGGTTAAAAGTTGCCCACAGGTAATGTGGGTGAAATTGAAGTTTCCTGATATAGGACCACGGTATTATAGTGTTAAAGCTAGGAGGATACCTCCTGCTCACCTGGTTAAACCCTGTGTTTCATAGATGGAAGCAGCAGCCCTCGAGGGTGAAGTCACTCCTGAATGGGTCCAGATAAGTGAATAGCACAGGTGGGATTGCAGGGTTCATGATCTTGTGAATGTCAAACATGTGGTAGCTTTTTTAGGCAATTGCATTTTTGTTTACATCAAATATAGTACTTTTATATTTTAAAACAGAAAACAAACGTTTGCAATATTTAGAATTTGGTCATCTGTTGAACAGGAATGAAAACTCTGCCTGCTTCACTGCAGTGTTGTTAGGCGGTTTAAATCCAATTTGTCAAGATATGTGTGAAAATCTGATAGCTGTAGATAACTACAATGCACAGGAGAGTGCTCACATACCTCTCCCAGGGAAGAATTATCCAGTCCCAAACTGTAATATTACCAAGGTTGAGAAACCCTACTCTAAATAAATGGAGAATATAGGTATTGTGAAGAAATTTCCTGTCTAAATATGTATATATTTGCTTTGGAGGCAGTCCATCCCCCCCCCAGTTAGTGGGACTATAAAACATGCTACTTTGAATACTTACAAATTGGTAGGGCTAGGCTTTTCATAATCCAGAACACAGCAGATACTGCAAGTGGATAAACTGCCTTATTTACTTTTTTTCAATATACAGATGTTATATCTTGGTGGATTACTCACTCAACAAACTCTGAATACTTGCTAAGTGCTAGGACCACTGGATATAACAAGATAACCAGGAAGCTTACAGTCTAGAACTGGAAGAATTAATTTTTTAGGGTAACTTTAAAAAGTACATCAGTTTGAAAATTGATGTATTTTCAGAGAGTATTTTCTTTAATTTTTATTTTTTAAGAGATGGGGCCTTGCTATATTGCCCAGGTTGGCCTTGAACTCCTGGGCTCAAGGGATCCTCCTGCCTCAGCCCTCAGCCTACCAAAGTGCTGGGATTACAGGGACGAGCTACCACACCCAGCCAGACAAAATCTTTTTATCTTCTCTGCTATTCCATTTTCCTTACCCGCCACATCAAGGCATTGGTCAAGTTTTGTTGATTCAACTGCTCAGACATATCTAGCATCTGGCTTATTTCCTCCCATTTTCTTTCCTTTATCTTTACTACTTTGGGTACTCAGCACCCCTCACTTAGAATTGCAGTGACCTCTTAACTACTTTCTTGGCCTACCACCTGTCTGTTTCTGTCTATCCTACACATCACAGCACAATCAAACATCTGAGAAGCTGTGATCTTATCACTACCTTTTCAGTGACCTATAGATTGCAGAAATAGTAATAATCATCTTTGTAATAGCTAACATTTATTGCATGCTTTCTTATAATCCCAAGTGCTAAGTGTTTTGCAAGTACTGATTTACTCAATCCCTGCATCAACCCTATGATACGGTACTATGATGATCACCTTTTTACCTATATTGAAATGAATGCATGGAAAAGTTAAGTTGTTTGCTCAAGATTCCAGCTGGAATCCAAGCCCAGCTGTCTGCCTCCAGTCCTGTGCCTTCAACATGCTCCTGCGTTGCCTCTCCAAACAGAAGGCAAATGCTGCGTGGTGCCTATGCTGAACTAACTTGGTTTCAACTCATATTTCCATGACTTGTCCATAGACCTGACCTCTTCTCGAGCCAGCCCAGACCACTGTGCCATCTTCCCTGTATACAAACAAGGCAGTTGAGGTCCAGGGAAAGTCAGTGGCATATGCAAGGGACATGGCTAAGAAGTGCTGAATGAAACTGGGATTTAGATCCAAGTCCATCTGTCCATGAAGCCCCTACTCTTTCCTCAAGCCACACATCCTCTTTTTTTAATAAAGCTTCCCGCATGTGGGGTGAACCATCTTAGGAGGGTGAGGTCCTCATTCATGGAGGTACAGTACTGTGTTGGAGAAAAAAACTCAGACTGTGTTTTTATCATTGTCTCAACATCACCAACAACAGTTAGCACAGAAAACTCCTGTGACCAAATGCCTGAGGATTTCTCCCCAAACACCAAGTAAGCAGTCAGTTTTGCAGTGGACGTCAGCTAGGTGTCCTCCAGTTCAATGTTGACACTATCTACCTGGAAGTAGTGTCAGATGCCGTAGGTTGAGGTCCCAGTCCCACAAGATTAACCCCTTCCCCTTTGCCACTTGCAATGCCACTTGAAAGCCCCAGGTTGTTTTACTTGGGCATCTGACCAACTGGCTATAAACGGGATCCCACGACCCCCTCCTTGGATTCAATTAATTTACTAGAGAGGCTGACATAACTCAGGGAAACACTTGATTACGTTTATTGGTTTACTATAAAGGATATTGCAAAGGATTCAGATGCATAGGATGAGGTATGGGGAAGGGGCTCGGACCTTCGGTTCCTTGGATGCACCACCCTTCAGGAACCTCCATGAGTTCAGCTATCCATAAACTCTGAACCCCATCCTCTTGGGCCTTTTATGGAAACTTTATTGGCTAGGTATGATTGAAGCATGGACAACAATGTTGAAATGTGACTGAATGAAAAGGATCTGAGCTCATATTAACAGACTGACTGGGGAAACCTAAGAAATCCTGTCCAGATTATTCTGGCCTCTCCATGCAACATTCCTTCTTCCAGGGTATAGGGGAGGACCCTCTCTGGAATGAAGGTGTTATGACTCTTGACTCAACCCCTGAGGCCTAAAGTGCACCAACATACAAAACACTGTAACAAGGGCTATGAGAGTTATGAACCAGAAACAGTGGACAGAAATGTGTGTGTGTTTGTGTGTGTGTGTGTGTGTGTGTATTGGACGTACAGTCCTGGAGTGTGTGTGTGGATGTGTGTGTATACACACATTCTAGTACTGTACGTCCAATACACACACACCCCCACACCCATATGTATATATAATATATATTTATATACACACATATACATAGACATAATATCACAAGTACTGTATTCAGAAAGGAGACTGGAGACCATTTGTACATATACTTCATTCAGCCTTTATTGAAGCTCTGCAATGGGTCAGATGGAATGCTACGAATCTAAGAGTTGCTCCCCTGAATTCTAGTGGCTTAGTTATGAAGTTATGGGCATTGGTTGGACTGATGGTCCTTTAAGGACCCGATTATGCATAGTATGCTTGCCACTGTGTGGTATGAGCTGGTTGTGATGACCCCTTGCTTTGCTTCCCACACTCAGCATAGAGGTGGCCAACCTAAGACCAAAGCTATGTGGCTCCTTGGGGCTCTTGAACAGGATTTGAAACAAGGATAGAGAAAAACAAAATTGTGACCATTATTTAAATGATACTGTAACAAAGTTAATGTTATATGTTTTTAAAAGACTGAAACAAGAGTAAAGGCCCTTGAAAGAGATTTCAATGTAGCAAATTGTATTTTAAAATAAAAATAATATAACTATGTCCTTTCTTTAGTTGACACAGATGATTCTGAATCTTGTTCTTGGACAAGAGGGCACTTTGGATGTACAGCATTTTGATGAATTTTTTGTTTTCTATTTTTCTGTTAAATCACAACATTTTGGATGGAAAGTTTCTTCTAAACCATGCTGCCTGTCATCTTTTTATTTCCTTTACTTCTTCTTTCTTTGCCTACTCTGTTTCCTTCCTTTCTTCTCTTATTTCCCCTCCATGTTGTAATGACAATAACTTTATTTGATGCTGCAAATTATAAATGCTGTCACATAAAAGTTTTCATTTGCCCTTCTACACAGATGTGGAAGATAGGCAAGAATGGGCTTATTTTACAAACGGAAATAAGACCCAGAGTTGTTGAGCAAGCCACATAAGACTTCATAACTAGTAACTAACATGGACAGTCTACTTTGATAAATGGAGTACCAAATACACAGCTTGCTTCAAAGCAAGAGCTACATTGTATTTCTGGAGACTAAAGCAAAACTAGACCAGGACTGCCATGGGTATTGCGGGAAACGCATGGATTTTGGAGTCAGATAGTCCTGTGTTAGAATCTCGGCTCTGTTCCACTAGCATTCATTTATTCATTTGGGAGATATTCATCAACTGCCTCCCATATGCTACTGTCTTCACAGACTGTGGGGATAAGTGGTGAAGAAGGAAGATGGTGCTGCTGCTTCAATGAATGAGCTTCTTGAACATGGTTCATATTCATTCATAGTGGAAAATGCTATACAGTGCTTTAAAGAAAGTGCTATAAAGAAAATGAAGTGAGATAAAGGGATAGAGAGATGGCATGGCAGGGTAGCCAGGGGTGATGTGATATGTTTTAGATAAGGGAGTCCAGAAATTCCCTCTGTGGAGGTAACATTTGGCTGATTTGAATAATGCAAATATCTGGAGCAGAAATGAATCCAGGAGTGTTTCTCAAAGTTCAAGCACATTGGAATCACTTGGGGGAGCTTTAAAAACAATTCCAAGCCCCACCCTAGGAATTCAGATTTAACTGGTCTAGGGTGGGGCTTGGGTGGTTTTTTGATAGGCTCCCCCTTCACATAGGAGTTAATTATTTTGTCCTCTCTACGTTCATGTATGTTTGAAATCTTCCATAATAAAATGGTTTTATACACACATGTATGTGTGTTTATATATGTGTGTGTTTATTATGAATGTGTATGTATATATAAGCTTCTTAGGAGATTCATGTGAGCATGCTGGCTTTTAAGCCACTGAGGTTGAAGGAACACTGAGTGATAGTCCCTGAGCCAGGCTGAGCTTGCCGTGTTTTCCAGGAAGAGCCAGGAGACCCACAGGACTAGAGTGGAGCTGAGGTTGAAGGGTGGCCAGGGGCCAGGCTCCACTTATTGGTCAGGTGATGTTGATCAGTTACTTTTTCATTTCGAAATCTCCGTTTCCTCATTTGCAAAACTGGGATAATACTTACCTTTCAGGGTTGTCGAGAGGACTGAATGAAATGATACATGGCAGAATGGTTCTCAAACTTGAGTATGTATTAGAGTCTCAAACTTGAGTGTGCATTGGATATATATAGTACACATACACAGAAGCATGCATTGAGTGTGCATTAGAATATATATATACATGAACACATATACACATGTGTGTATATATACACATACACATATATATGTGTGTATATATACTAATATTATATGTGTGTGTATATATATTCTAATCACACTCATCAATGAATGCGATCCATGTTCTTATCAGTGAATATGTTCTATGTTCATGTATGTATGTATGTATAGATAGACAGACAGATACTCTCTGTCTTCTTTTGTGCATTGTATTTCTAACCAGCTGCTGAGTGATGCTGAAGCTGCTGGTCCAGGAACCACACTCTGAGAACCACGGATGGATGGGGAGCATTCAGTAAGCAGTTTTGACATTGAGAGCTAAAGTCAGAGGCAGGAGATGAGATGAGATGCAATGGAAATTGGAAGATGAAAGTGAGACCAAAAAATGTCTTAAGACAAAGGTAACATCCACTTTAGGACCCCCTCTCCCTGATGTTTAAGTTAGTGGCCACTCAGGAGTAAATGTGGTCCCCTGAGCAGTGCTGAGAAGTTCCCCTGGGAGAAGGGCCATGGATCACTTGGAAAAGCTCTTCTTTTGATCTGCAGACAGGCCTTGCAGGAGCTTTGGGATTTGTTACTATGCCATTAACCACTGCAGCATGCCCATAGACAGTGTGAAACCAGCACACAGAGGCTCACAGCTTCAATTTAGACAAAATAAATGTTGGACTGAAAAACTCTGGCTGATGGCTTGACTTATTAAGTTTTTAAATCTAAATGCCTGGCACTGTGAGAAGGGACAGCCTAAATTGTATTTTTGTCCTTGAATAGGGCTTCTAATCAAAGAGTTTGGTGAAGAGCGGACAGTACTTTCCCAGGGACTGTTCTTTCCTGTGCTTTTGACCTACTAAAATACTCAAAGGCCAGCATGACTGGAAAACCTGCATTTGGGCAGGCTGGGCTGAGAGAAAGTTTGGCCTTTAGAGAGAAACACAGATTCAACTCACAGGAGAACAGATTTCATTGCATAGATGAGAAATGCCTACTCCTATTTCCCTGGGTAGGATAATAATCCAATTAGCATCATGAGCCACTTTACTTCCGGATTATAAAACTGTTCTGCTGCTTTCTCTCACCCTTCTGATTACCAGCGTGATTGGCAGAATAGGCTTGAGCCTTGGTCACTTAGGGAGCTGAAACTTACTAGTGGGCAGGGCCACCATGTCTCAAGGACACCCATCTGTGGCATTCTACTTCCCACCAGAGACCAAGGCCAGCTCCTTCTTTTCTGTCTCCCTTGAGTGTGCAATTGGATAGATAAGTGAGAGCCTCAGTTTTCCCTCTCATCGCTTCTCTCTCAGAATAAGCCTGTAGGTATGAGCCACACGAGAACGCTGGTCTCAAGTTTCAGATTTGGTGGGAAGAGGAGAGAGGAAAGAGTAAGATGCCTCTCTTCTGTCTCCAGGTATAAGATCACTGCATGGCGAGTACAGGAGGTGACTATTAATAAAACAAAACACTGATATTTCATTTGGCCTTGAGAATCCCTTGAGAGGAGAGGTGACTTGTAGCGAAGAGCATAGGTGTTCTGAATGCTTGGGACATAATATCATACCAACATCTGGAGTGAAGCAGTGGGCAAATTGGGGACAATGCTGAATGGAGGCTCTTGTCTCCATAAATATGCCTTTTCTGGACATTTTGCAGAACATCTTTAAGCCTCGTTTTCCTGTTTGAAAAGTGAGTTTACTGATGGTCCATGCCTCGTATTATTATTTGGATTAAGTAGGATAATCCATGTTAAAGCACTTGGGTCAGTGCCTGCCCTTCAATGAATACTCAGCAAATATCAGCTATCAGTATTATTTTACCCAGCTATGTGCAACCCGTAGGGATTCAACATTTTCTTAGAGAGGTCTTAAATATTAAATCAGATTTAGTCAACTGTCTGTCTTTGTAGAGTCTTGGCACATACTTCCCAGCAGCAGCTGCAGCTTTGACTTCTGCCGTTAGAACTGCTTTACTTTGGTGAAAAATGCTTACTTTTCATACCATCTGAGTCTATTACTTGCAACAAAGTGGCTGGACTTGGACAGTGTTTAGATAAATAGATTGGGGAGGCTTCCTGTCCCTCTGAGGAATGGAAATGAGCTCTTCTGTGAGAGGCAAAGGGAACTCAATGCACACTCATGAGTGCATTCACAGGATTTGAGAATCTGTGATTCATCAAGACTGCCTTGTAGTTAGTGGTGTAAATTCAGATAAACACCATAAATTGGAGGGAATGAGTGGTGCCTTTCTCCAGGCCTGGTTGGGTGATGAGACCTCTAGAGGAGATTACTCTTGTGTGGGAATTGCAAATATCATTTGCAAACATTATGACATTTTGATGCTTCTTATATGTAAATGCATAGCATCTCTTTCAGAATTTATTCTGCTTGGGGACAAATAAATGTACTATTGGTAATAATATTTCTCAGAATACTTTAACCCTATAAATATAATTGAAAATAAATTGCACAGCTGTTTTTTCCACATTTAAATCACCATTGGTAAGAAATATACCAATTGAGTGTTTAGACAAGTTATCCGGAGTAATAACATCTCAAAAATTAGTGATATCAGTAATGGATTTCCGGGCCATGCATTCCCATGTCTCCAGCCTCCATTTCTTCATTTGTAAAGTGGACCTAATGATGCTTACTTTACAGGATTATTGCAAGTATTCAGGACTAAGCATAGCCTGGCTTAGAGCAGGGTCACTGTAGATACTGGTTTTCCTGAAAATGTACATTATAGTCCTGAATCCTAGTTCTTTAATCTGGAAAAAGGAGATCATCATACTTACCTTATTAATGAAATAACAACCTATCATATTAATGGAAACCATATCAAATATTTACTAAGTACTTATTATATGTACCACATAATAGAACTTTAAATGGGTTATCTAGTTTAATCCTCATGATCATTCCGTGAACTAGAAACGTATTAGACCCATTTTGCAGGTTAATAGGTGGAAGAGTTTAGATTCTACCCAGATGGTGACTCTGAGCTTATGCTACAACCACCACGCTGTCTTTTCCGACTAGCTTTTCTAATTTATGAGACAGCATTTTTGAATAATATATGGAAAAACTTGGCACAGTACCTAATCTGTTGAAAGTGATAATATTCATTGTTTCTCTATACCTGCCTTTCTCCTGGTTCTTTTCTGAACCCTTCAGAAGCTGCATCTTAAAAAAGGCCCCTTCTGGCCCTTTGGAGGCTTGTTGGGCAAACACACCAGGCTTAGGGACTCAGGGGAGCATCTCAGTGGGAGGTTTGTTCTGGGTGGCCTGGAGCAGGAGTACTGGCTTAGGGAAGGAATGAGTTCCCATCCAGGCTTTGCCACCAACAGCATCATCAGCTGACTCTTGACAAGTCACTGACATCTTTTACACAGCTGAACTAAGGCCCCTTCCTGCTCTAAGATCCTATGTGATGGGTCTTCTTTATCTTTATCATTAGCTTGTGGTCTGGAACAATGATTTGGGGATGACATGCAGAGAAAATACAGCGAAATAAGGAGACATTGTTAGAGAATAGAAGAGAACAGACTAGGAAATAGAAGGGGCCAGTGTTAAATGACGTACCGTCTCTTTCTGTTTGTCCTGTTACTAACTAGCTTTAGGACTCAGGCAGGTAAGTTGGCCTCTCTAAGCATCGTTTTCTTCTGTAAAGGTGGAGATAACACTAGCTTTCCTATCTATAACACAGGGCTATCTTAACTGTTACACGAGAGAATGAATATAAAACTTTGGAGAGTGGACCATGCTTAGAAAAACAATTACTAGTATTACTGAAAGAATTCATAGCAGGTCAAAGGGATTAAAAAACTCCTTCAAATACAAAATACATGACTTTTGCAGTATTGCTAATAAATCACCAAGGGAAACAGAATCCAATCTGCAGACAACTAAAAGCCTCTGCTTGATTTCTTCTTGGGATCAAGATGTAGTGAATACCAGCAGGTCTTCACTCTATCTACTATAGCAGGTATATATATTTATATATTTATATATATTTATATAATAAATATATATACCTACTGCCATTATATATATATATATATATGCTGGTATTATATATAAAATACATAATATATAAATGTCATATATTTATATATATTATATATATTATAAATATATAATATATATATTATATATTATATATTTATATATATTATATATATGCTGGTATTATATATAAAATATATAATATATAAATGTTATAGATTTATATATTATATATATTATAAATATATAATATATATAAATGTTATATATAAAATTTATGTTACATATATCATACTTATATATAATATTTATATATTTTATATATATTTATATATATATTTTCTGAGTTACTTATTCAAAGTAGACAGTACTTTTTATAACACAGCATGTATGGTTTTACATGCCTCTGTGCAAAATTAAATGTTGTACCTCAATTTAATATCCATTAAATTATCCATAATATTTTCTTTTCCTTGACAGTGCATTTTAGCAACATTTATGTACTTCTGTGCTGTTTTAATGAACTTATGTATAATTATATTTCTTGTGAATATTTATAAGTCTTATCAGCACTATTCTGTCAGTCTACTTTTTTACCTTGATGTCAAATTTTAAAAAATAAATCTGGACTTAGTAAGGAGAGACTTGTATTCACATGGATTATTTCAAGAAGTTAGGGAAAGAAGTATTACAGTAGGAAAAGTGATTACCCATAAGCTCTAAAGGCATCTTGGAAGTTACAGAGCTGTTCTTTTATAAAGAGGAGTAAAGAACATTAGAAAGAACCATATGCGAAGATGTGGAATGAAAGGGTGGCATGATCAGATAGCAGATCACGGTATGCTCTGTCCTGAGCCCAGCTTGTTTTCAGGAGGGACTGTATGCTGGCTCAGGTTTAGGATGGGCCAAAGTTCAGGGGCTTGGAGGAAGGAGAAAAATTCAACCAGTTGGGTTAACAAGCATTTTGCTCCGGTTGATCAGTGGGGGTGGGCAGCTTGGCTAATCACTAATAAGACAAAGAAAGGGACATTTGGAGGGTCTGTGTCTGGCCTTGTCATAGGTAAACCGGGGCATCCATGAGTCTTATCTAAGTCCTATGGGGAATGGTAGTGAATCTTTGCAGTAAACTCAATGAAACACAAAAGGTGGGAGATTTCTTAACCTTCACTGTGATCTAGGATGACAGGGTTCAAATAAAATTCAGCATTGTTGATAAGGACCACTGTGTCAATTAGGATTGTTTTTAGCTACGAGTAATAGAAAACTGGACAATCAATGACAAACAGAGGAATGTTTTTCTCACCTAATAAATCGGTCAGAGATCTACCTATTGGTAGAGTTGCTGTCACTTGTTTAGCAATCAATCATGCCAGCAACCCTCTGAGTCTTTCTACTCTGTTTCTCATTTTGATTGCCTTTTGGTCATAGGATAGTTCCAAACATCATGTCCACATTTAAAACAGGGAGAAGTCACATGGCTACCTCTAACTGCAGAGGAGACCAGGGAAGTCATTAGCAGTTTACATGTCCACAGGGATTCTCTTAATAAGGAGTGTTTACCACATCAAGTCTTATGTTTCTTCTGGCAGTTGTATTCTGTGCATGATATTGACTAATCTCTACTACCAACATAATCCTTCTACTGTTTGAATTGTAGGAAACAAAATGTATTATAACTGGAGCATTAGAAAAGTATCCAGTATATTTTAGTCTAGATAAGGATATTGAGCCACTGTTAGAGGTGGTTTTCTGGAGGAGCTTCAGGAAAAGCCAAGAATCTCTTGGATAACCACATTTGATGTCTTTTATTCAAATGTTAGGAAGCTTGGAAAAATAAAGCAGATATTGCAAAGGATTTGTATCTCTAATTTTAAAAAGATACAAATTAGATCTTATAAACTTTGCCCAATTAGTTTTGTTTCTTCATATCAAATTGTTTGTACAAACAATGGTGCCCAATGCTGGTGAGATGCTCCTTTGGAACTGGTGAGAGCACACACTTGGTGCACACGTTCTGCAAGGTTTGTAGAAAGTATAAAGTGCTTTAAGATATTAATCTACTTATCCTAAAATTTATCTCTAAGGAAGCGTTTCTAGAAAAAAAAAGGAACTATGGACCAAGTATTCTACACAAGCATGAATATTCTGAAATTTTTTTTCATAAAAATATTTAGAAACAGAAATACTTTTTGGAGAATAATTGATTTAGATATAAAGTCTTCATAACCTCAGTATAATATTTAGTTAAAAATAAGAATACAAACTATTTATACCATATGATTTTCATTTGATAACCTACAGAAGTATTTATTTACTTAAAGGAAATATGTCAGATATTATCAGTAGATATTTGTGGATTATGGGGTTACATGTCACTTTTTAAAAATTCTTTTTGTCATTTTCACAATCTTTTTAACCACTTTATTTTATAAAATATGAAACAAAAATGAGTATTGTTGCTGAGATCCTTTTTAAAAAGAAATAACAGATGAGAAAATGCTTTGATCCAAGAATCTGGACCAGGCCATTCAGCACGTGAACATTTGATCGATGAAGTGGGAAAGGTGCTGCCGTGCTATTGAGCGTTTTGTTCCTCTGCAGCTCTGGCACTGCTCAGCTCTGCCTCGGAGGGAATGTTCAAAGGAAGTTGTCATAATAGTTCATTCTTCTGGATTCAGGCAAAGCATGGTTGTTCTATTTTGCTCTTCCTCGAGAACTTTCTGTTCTTTTTTTTCCATGCCATATAACAGAATGGAAGTCACTAAGGGTTGTAACTACATTCAGGAGAAGAAGGGAACCAGTTTAAGGGAAGAGTGTGTCTTACTTTATGCAGATATCCAATGCTAAATTATTAAAGGTTGGGGAGGTCATTATCTTAACACATAAAAATTCTTTTTGCTTAGAATGTGTAGAAAATGAGGACTCAATATTCTTGAATAATTGCTAGTTGTCTCTCTTCCAAAGCTTATTGATGAAAACAATTGTGTATGAATGTAATGTGTAGGTATGTATAAATCCTTAGTAAGTTCTTGTGTGTGTGTGTGTGTGTGTGTGTGTGTGTGTGTGTGTGTGTGTGTGTGTGTGTAGGAGGCAAGAAAGATAAGATGTTTATCCTCCTGACATTTCTCATATCAGACCCTGAGGTCTGACCTTCTACTGGGGCATCTGTGGCATGGCACATAAGGGGTTCAGATAGACTAGTTTGATATTTGCTAATTGAAAATTAATGGTTTGAAGCCACATGCATTTAGAGCTGGACGATTCTTATGGATTCAATTTCAATTTTATGTTCATTTTTTGCCAGGTACTTTCACATACATCTGAGATTCCTAAGCCGGGATGTATTTATCCCTAGGTTATACCATAGGAGCCAGAAGACCCTTAAAGCTTCAGGATCTCTAGAAAGATTCAATATGTTTATATCTTGACTTCTCCTCAGTCCATGGCATGGTGTTTAAGGAGAGGGAGCCATTCATGCATGATTAGCCAGTAACACAGCCTTAGCACACGGAAGCAAGAGTTCATCTGAAAGTTCGTTTTTCTTCATTTGTTTCTTTGCCTTTGTGTTGAGATTAATCTAAGAACCATTGCTTTAATTTTAACAATAGGGCTTTTAGGCAAGGTGAGGGTCAGGAATGGTAAGTTGCCACTGTACAGAGAGTGAAATGTGCTATGGGGCCAACTCTAGGCCAGGATCCTCCTGGACAAGCATATGGCTTACCAGGAAAACAAGGGAACTCCTTTGTACTTTCGAATCTGGAAAGGCCTTTTTCCAAACAAAAGGGGCGTGTATGATTTGAAGCAGATTTTGTTTTGTTTTTCATTTTTCAGTCTTTTATACAGAATCAAAAAGAAGTGTTTGTCGACAAATTATGTCTTGGCATTGATAAAACAATGTGTTGGGTTTCATTATGCCACGTGGCTATTTAAAATATAACCCCTCCCAAGAACTGTAACTGCCTATGTGACACCCTTATTTGGATGCTTAATAAACATCTTAAACTCAACTTGTTCAAAAGACAACTCTTAATTACCTCCAGAGCCCACCAATCACCACTTCTCCAAGTTTTTTCTGTATTAGAAGATGGTGTTCTCATCTGCCCAGCTTGGGTTGTAAGAGTTATCCTTGATTCTTTGCTTTCCCTTTCCCCACAATCTATCAGCAATTCCTTTCGACTTTACCTCCAAAATATATCCTTAAACCACTGGCTTCTCCCCATCACTGGTGTTAACTCCCTGTTCAAATCACCATCATCTCTTATCTGAACTATTGCACTGGTCTCCTAACCCATCTCCGTGTTCCCTTATGGTCTATTTTCTACCAAGCAACAAGAATAATATTTTTAAAATTAATATGATTGTGTCTTTCTTAAACTGAATTTCTAATCAGATCTGGCCATCCCTCTGTTTAAAGCCATCCATTAGTTTTCTATAGCGATAAGAATGAAATCTTTACCTGGCTTACAAAGTCCTTTGGGTCCAGCCCTCACAACCTCTCTGACCTCTGCTCCTGCCACTCTCATTTTCATCCAGAGTTCTCCAGATCCCAGGTTCTTTAAAGATGCTTCCCCATCAATCTGAGGACCATCCTTCTACCAGGAATGGGCTTTTCCTATCTTCCTATGGCTGACTTCTTCTAACATTTGGAGCAAGACACTCTGATAAATGTTAACTCTCCTGATCACCTGATTGCATAGATGTCCTCCCCATCCCTGCTCCTGCAAGGCATCATTTATCACACAACCCTTCTTACCCTATTTAAATTACCTGGATGGCACTTATAGCTATCTCTAGCATGGATGCCTTCCTGAATTTAAGATCCCTGAGAGCAGGGCCTGTACCTGCTTTTTTACCTTTGTGTCACCAAGACCACAGAGGACATCAGCTTTTGGTGTGGCATGAACCCCATCATCAGCTGCTTTTCATATGATGAGGAATCCAGCTTTCTCTCAACTTGGGAACCAATAGACATTTCTACCTGTTCCATTTTTATAGCAGACTGGACTTTATGAGTATAAAGTCTTTGGTGTTCTGGAGGACTGCTCACCAACTTTACTGGCAGATGTCTATATGGACTTAAACTACAGAAAACAGTGGGACCAGTATGTGAAAGGTAAGTGATGCTTGCTTTTTTTTTTTTTTTAAATCATTAGAAAATATATCTATTCTGACTAGGTGCAGTGACTCATGTCTGCAATCCTAGCACTTTGGGAGGCTGCAGCAGGCAGATCACTTGAAGCCAGGAGTTTGAGACCAGCCTGACCAACATGGTGAAACCTTGTCTCTACTAAAAATACAAAACTCAGCTGGGCGTGGTGGCACATGCCTGTAGTTCCAGCTACTCAGGAGGCTGAGGCATTAAGAATTGCTTGAACCTGAGAGGTGGAGGTTGCAGTGAGCCAAGACTGTACTTCAGCCTGGGCAACAGCGGGAGACCCTGTCTCAAACAGAAAAAAAGTATAATCTACTTTTATTTATTCTCACCAGTAGGAAAAATAAATTTAACTTCTACTATCTAGTGCTTCCTATTAAATTTTGGCATAAAAGCACTTTAAATGTGGGACTGAAATGTATTTTCGCTCCCACATGTACTTACTCCTTATATAGTCTGAAATCCTCCCCACAGTTTGCTGTTGGGACTCCTTTGCCCCAAGAACAAACTTTTAAGTGGTGTGATCATCCCCTGTATCTAGGTTGTCATGAAAGGCTTCTTGGAGGAGGTGGGGTCCAAATTTTGGTTTGAGAGTTGAATTAAAATTTTCCAAACAGTAAGAATACATGTATGTGAGGTGAGAGAGTTGAGGGGATGACCGATTAAGGGCATTCTAAGCCCAGGGACCAGCATTAGTAAAGTCAGGACAGCAGGAAGCAATATATTCAATAACCACCAGCAGTTTGTTGGTATTGGGTTGGTTGGAGTAAGAGAACCTATCCTAGGTTTTCTACTACTACTACTGATAGTATTAGTACTGCTAGTACTAGTAGAACTAGCTAATAGAACTAGTACTAGCAGTACTTGAAGAGTTAGAATAGGTTCTTCTTCTACTACGTGAACTAGAGCAGATGTTAGGTCAAGATCCTCCAGGGCCTAGCGTGGTGACCAGGCTACGGGCCTTCGATTTTGCCCTTTGAGTGATACAGTTATGAAAGACATTACACAGGGAATTCTCTTGCCACTTAGAGCTGGAGTAGCCTCTGCCAACCCAGTCATAGTGGAATGGAACTATGGAACTAGACAAAGGCACATAAAGCCTTTAGTCGAGATTCTTGGTTACAAGTAACAGAAAGCCAACTAAGGAAAGTATCGGAAGAGGAAAAGGAGTTTATTAGTTCATGGTATCCGATAGTCCAGGGGCTTCTAGCTTTGAGGACAGCTGCAACAGGGAGCTTAAATAATTTCATCAGGATTGTTTCTTTCTCCATCTCTAGACTCTGTATTCTTCTGTGTTAACCTAATTTTTATGCAGATTCTTATGTCATGGCCAAGATGTCCACCAGAAGATCCAGGCTTATATTCTAACCATACAAATAACCCCAGAGGAAAGAGAATTCTACTTTTCTAGGGATGGCAGCCAGATGCTAGGATTGGCTCATGTCATCTCAGCTTGGACTTGGTGCTTATTTTCTGTGAACATTCATTATGGTTTTGGGTAACTTAGTGTTTTCAAATATGCTTCCTATTTAGGGGGCAGTGGGATGCTTACCTATCCAAGGGAACAGCCAGACACTGTCTTTCCAGGTCTCCCTTGAGCCAAGATACAGTCATGTGACATAGACTCTGCCAATAAGACCCACATGTGGCTTCAGTTTGGAAAAGAGCCATGCGAGGAAGCAGGCAGCATGGAAGATCCATTTTTCAGTGACCAGTGAAGGCATCTGACTTTAGGCAAAACAACTGCTGAGCCTCTGATGTTTTCTCCCCAGCATTAACATCTGTCACTCTGGGTTCTGATCTAGTGGAAGCAGCAGTTAGGCTTTGCTGGAACAATCTTGAGACTGCAGATCTCACTCTGGTCCATCTGAGAGCTTTACTAAATCACTTTTTGCTCTCAACTTGCTAGAGTGACAAATGACAACTCTGGCCAGATCTGCCATTCCTGAATTAGTCACCATGGCCATATCTTGCTCATTTTCCCAGCCTTTTACTCCATTCAGTCTTGCTGAAACCAAGTAGCTGGAGAGTAGGGAAAGGGTGATGCCCTGAAGGAAATTTGAGATGCCCAAGGGGGAATCAATGCTGAGAGTGCAAAAGCAGCAGATATCCACTTCTCCTTTCCTTTAAGGGCTGTCATCATCCTCCTGTGACATTAATTGGTTGGCAAGCTCCTTCATCTACAGTCTATTTCTAATAGATTTTCTCTCAAAAGCTAAATTATCCCTCCTTCGCATCTCCTCAAGGGACTTTGGGATCCTTCTCTAACGGGAGGTACAAAGAAGCTTACTGCAAAAGCCTGGGGACAGAGAGTAGTGTGCATGTCATTAAATTTCTTTGCTGTCTCCCTCCAAGAGTTGGCTGCTGTTTGCACATAGTAGTAAGATGGAAGGAATGATAGGGAAATTTGGCCATCCGAGCTGTGGCATAATGTATAGAAATGTGGGAGACAAGAAAGAAACTTGGGGTAAGCCATAGTTCTGCTCCTCTGTAACTAGGAAGGACATTGCCTGTTCTGGAACCTTCATTTCCCACCTATGAATGTGCTAGACTGGGTGACTCAGTTCCAGGCTAGCTGTAATGGGTCAAGAAATCCTAAAGGGAAATAAAAGGACTCAGAAGCAAAACTATTGGTACTCTAGTGACATCTGGTGGTTATCCTGATTTTAAAACCTCTGACTTTTTCGATGTCTGATTTTCATTGCGTTCTATCAAGAATATTGTTTATGCCATACACTAGACAAGATTTGTTGGCCTCTTTTATTTGTGCTGTGTTTTTCTATCCACTAGACTCTGTCCCTGGGCAATAGGCTTTCAGTGGAAATTAATCAGTTTGATATTTTTCTAGAATTCTATACCTTATGAGTTAGTGGTTTAATCATACCCTAAGAAGGCATCTTTTTTTTCTTTTTTTTTTCTTTCTTGCGATGCGGTGTCATTCTGTCACCCAGGGTAGAGTGCAGTGGTGCAATCATGGCTTGGATCACTGCAGCCTTGACCTCCCAGGCTTAGATGGTCCCCCTACCTCAGCCTCCAGGGTAGCAGGGACTGTAGGCATGCACCGCCTGGCATGCCTGGCTGATTTTTTTTTTTTGTATTTTTTATGCAGATGGAGTTTCACTATATTGCCCAGGCTGGTCTTGAACTCCTGGACTCAGGTGATCCACTTGCCTTGGCCTCGAAAAGTGCTGGGATTATAGGCATGAGCCACCGTGCTTGGTCTAAGAGGTCATCTTATTAGTTGTAGCTAAAAAGGCTTCCAGATGCATTAACTTTTTTTGCTTTCCTTTAGAACTCTATGAACAAGAATGCAACGGAGAGACTGTAGTCTACTGGGAAGTGAAGTACCCTTTTCCCATGTCCAACAGAGACGTATCCTTCCCACAAGGTACTCATCCCTGGCTCTCTTAAGTGTTTGTGTGTTCCTCAGCTGTAGTCAGTTGCAGAGAGGTAGAGCCGGTTTCTCGGCAGGCACGGATAACATTTTCTCTTATTCTTGCAGCATTTGCTAAAGATGTGGCTTCTTGTGTGGTGTTCAGAGATCTCAGAGTGTGATTTCTGAGCCCGACCACATGGAGTGTCTGTAATTATGGTCATTGGAGAGCAGCGCTTATTTTCCTAAGAAGTTTCCTTAGGCCTTGAAATTGTCAGGTCACAGAACTGGGGATCTGAAAGGAACTTTTTATAAAGAGTGCTTGATACAGCTCCTTCAGCCTACAGAGGAGAAAGGGACTCCCAGAGAGGTGAGATGACACAGGCACACAGGTGGTTAGTGGCAGAGAGGGTACTGAACTCAGGCCCCTGCATTTCCAGCTCTGTCCACCACCCCCATCTTAGTTGACCCCACAGTAATCTTTCCTGGATTGTTGGCTCTGGACATTGACTATAAGTTTCTTCCCCTCAATATCCTTGTTTATGCAATGAAGCAGTTGAATGAAATGCAGAGAGGCTTGGCTGGCACTATAAGGTTTTCAGAACCCCCTTAGGACTAAGGTTGGGGGCTAGGATGGAATTTTTGGGGGTGGGTAGGATGGATCTTACCCCTAGGTAAGATTTTGACTCCTTCACTATCCTCTTCAATCCCAACAGCCAGGTGTTTCACAGATTCAGTTTCCATATAAGATCCTTTTAGCAAAGGATCTCATGGAGTAAAAAAAAAAAGTTTGGAAGCCACTGAATCAGATGAACTGCCAGCGCTTCAAAGGTGTTCTGCCAAATTTTAATCACTATATCAAGATAATTCTCAGTGGAGTATCAGGTGATATCTATCACATGAGCTGAGGAAGTTGGGGGAGAGAGTGGGACAATATTTGCTCCAAGAAAAAAGTAAAAGTTTAGAATAAAGAAAACCAGAGCCAAAGCAATGTCATCTCTTTCCTGAAACATTTAAGAACTTTACTCATCAGTAGATAAGAGCATGGAGCAACAGACTGTGCAGTGTGAGGGTAGGGCAACAGTGGGTGCTGTCAAGACACTGAGGTGTGGCTGGGCGTGGTGGCTCACGCCTGTAATCCCAGCACTTTGGGAGGCTGAAGTGGGCAGATCACTTGATGTCAGAGCTCAAGATCAGCCTGGCCAACATGGAGAAACCCTGTTTCTTCTAAAAATACAAAAAGCAATTAGCTGGGTATGGTGAGCACCTGTAATCCCAGCTACCCCAGAGGCTGAGGTGGGAGGATAGCTTGAACCTGGGAGGCAGAGGTTGCAGTGAGCCGAGATCGTGCCACCGCACTCCTGCTTGGGTGACAGAGCAAGACTCCATGTCAAAAAAGAAAGACACTGAGGTGGGTGGGGGCTTAGATGGTTGCTGTGTTATAGTAATTGTGTTGTGCTTAGTGACTTTTTGCTTATTTTAGGCTTTTGATTCCTTTAAGTGCAAACCCCAAAATTCTGTTATATGAAAGTGTAACTAACAAACTAAATATCTGAGCTCCGTCCAGCTATATGAACTTCTAAGTTTTGGAGCCAGATCTGGGATAAAAATTCAGGTTGCATCACTTCAGCTGGGATGTGGCATTTTTGGCAAGGTTTTTTACCTCTCTGAACCTCACTTTTGTCATCTGTAGCTCACTTTTGTCATCTGTAGAATGGGGATAGTCATACTAAGCTCACAGGGTCTGTGTAAGGATTGAAATTTAAGCTTTATGTCAAGTGAATGATGTTACATGATAAGGGCTCATTAAGTAGTGATTCCTGTTGTTTCACAGACATTCATTATTCTCCCTAGAATAGTGTTGTAGACTTAACGGTTCTTCTGTCAAGGTTGATGGACATGAAATGGCTTTGTTATTCTTGGTGAACTAGTGTTAGCCCAGAGAGGATGTATGCCTGCAAAATATTCAGTTAGTCTCATGTCTTCCTATGGTCATCAGGTGTGACATTGCTTGACCATTTTCTAGGCGTAGAGGTCAGTAACTAGAGCATTGGGTGAGGCCAGAACCAAGAGGAATGGTACCATTGTCTACTGAGTACTTATTCTGCCTGAGTCTCTCTCTAATGCCCCCAGCAAGCCTGCCTGGAAGGCAGTGTTACTCCCTTTCCTACACAGGAAATCTGAGTCTCAGCAAGGCTGTGTAGGCAATCTAGGATCACACAGCTGTTAAGTGACCATTCCTCTGTCATCTAGCACCTTCTTGGAGAAAGAAAAAGTGGTTTCCTCACATAATTAAAAGCATGAAGGGATGACTCACAGGTCAGTAATGCATGCTATCTGGTGAGAGCACTAGGTGGTGTGAGGCACCGTCTTGCAGGGCAGGGAGGGAGACAGGGCAGGTAAGTGAACTAGTAGAAGGGAGCAAATGCCAAGTGGGAGGCGTAGAATCACTTCTCTTTGCTTCCAGCTTGTGGCAGTTTCCTTCTGTCTGTCTACAATGCTGGCGTTGGTGTCTTGCCTTGACTGGCCACGCAGTACGTCTACTTCCGGCAGAGGCGAGACCTGGATGTGGAAGGGCGGAAGATCCATGTGATCCTGGCCCAGAGCACCTCTGTGCCTCAGCTTGGCGAGAGGTCTGGAGTGATCCGGGTGAAGCAATACAAGCAGAGCCTGGCAATTGAGAGTGACGGCAAGAAAGGGAGCAAAGGTAAAACCCATGGTGCCTGTCAGTGCACCCAGCCAGAGGTCCCCACGGGAGGGCCAGGCTGATGGAAGGGCGTGTCAAGTACATGAAGCATATCCCTGAAGGTCAGAGGACAGGCACAGGGACAGAGCAGACCAGGATCGGCACCTAGAAAGAGCCTCATTCCACCCCGACAAACCTGAGTTGAGCATGAGGATGATGTTTAACTCTGACCCAGTCTATTTTCTCTGGCATTGTCCAGATGAAACCAGACCATTGAAAGTAAACCAGAGAGTTTAGATATTCACTTCCAGCTGGTCCTGTGGATGCATATGCTGGGCCTAAGGGTAGGCAAGGAGGCTGGCAGGTCTGTCTTGGAGGTCTCAGTTCCAGCTCAGTACAAACTCAGAGACTCAAGACCTGCCCAGCTCGAGTTCCAGCTCCCAGGGAGGAGAGCTGCAGAGAGTGGGGCGTGAGGCCACCTGCTGTACCAGAATGAGTGTGGCCTTGCGTCCTAGGCAGAAATCTGAACTATAGTTAGGTGGTCACCTTGAATATGTCACCTAATTTTTATGAGTCTCTGTTTCATGATTTATAAAATGGGATTAATTTTACCATCTCCTTAGGATTGCTAGGGTAATTGCATGACAGGCCATATCCACGTGTCCAGCACTTGCCTGGTATTTAATAAATAGCAGCAAATTGTGCCTGTGGCTCGGTTTTCAAAAGTGCCTATATTTAAGTATGCCATAAGGGAAGTCGCTGGAGAAAAGTCCACCTGAATTACATGCTACCTCCCTCTGCGTTCCTGAGCTTGAACATGAAGATGTAAAGTTTGCAGTTTTGTTGCTATATTTTTCTGTCTTTTTTTTTTTCCTTTTCTGAATTGTCCTTTCTTTCCCTCTCTAGTTTTCATGTATTACTTCGATAACCCGGGTGGCCAAATTCCGTCCTGGCTCATTAACTGGGCTGCCAAGGTGAGATCCCAGGAGGTGGGGCGGGGGGTGGGGAGTGTGTTTGACAAATGTTGACTTAGCCCACGGGGCTGTCAGGCTGAAGAGACACATTGTCTCAGGCGTAATGAGGCTCTTTTATGAAGAGTTTGGTTGAGTGACTCTGGTTGGGGCTGGGGTTGCCAACATCCAAGTCAGAGGCTGGGACAAAAGACAAAGAATTGTCAGCTTGGAATGCCAGCCTCTCCCTGCTTGTGCCCCAAGACCGCACCAGAATCACTCTCTGGAACCTCCAGACAATAGTGTGCTCCTAGAAGGGACAATAGTGCTTTTGGATCCTATATTCCTCTGCTTATGGGAGAATACGACTGACCTGGCTTGGAGACAACAGATGTGTCCAAGCCGTTGTCGTTGGCTTTTTTTTCTTTCCTGTAAGGGAGGGAACCGTAGTGACAGTTTGTATTGCTAGAGACTGCCCAGGAGCCTGGCATTATGGGGACCATCAGCCTGCTTTGCACAACATCTACCTACTAGAGAGCTCAGCAGATTCCTTGAGAGAGTGAAAAAGCATCAACTTTGGAGTCAAACAGATGCAATTTGGAATCTTGGCTCTCCATTGACTGTCTTGTTTTATTTAAGGAAGCCACACATTTCTTCACTTTTAAAAATGCAGATAGATTTCTTCTACTTCATAGAGGAGGAGTAAATAAGATAATATTTAGGAAAAGTCTTGCCCAATGCTCAACATTAACTAAATAATAATATATCCTACTCCTTGGTCCCCACTCCTTCCAGTTTTCTAAATCTGTAAAGCAAGTTCTTCCTCTCAGTTCTTTGGAAGAATACAACTATCCAGCCCAAGCTCATTGCTTGTGTTTTCTTTCTTTCTCTTTCTCTCTTTCTCCCTCTCTGTCTCTTTCTCTTTCTTTCTCTGTCTTCTTCCTTCCTTCCTTCCTTCCTTCTCTTTCTTTCTTTCTCTCTCTCTTTCTTTCTCTCTCTCTCTCTCTTTGAGAAACACTGTTTGAGAGACATCTCTGCTTTTTCCTAGAAAAAGCTAACATATAAGGCAATGCCTTGCAAGAGAAGTGCCTATGGACTGGTCTTACTTTTTTCCTGGGTCTTACTTTTTGTCATAACTTGTGACAACATTCTGTTGAAATCCAGTAAGGGAGCCTATTCATTTTTATTAGTCCTAAAGCCAACATTGTTTATCTTCTGCCACATCCCAAAGAATCGAGTGACCACTGTGAAGACATCTAATTGACAGTCTCATTTCCCTTGCAGAATGGAGTTCCTAACTTCTTGAAAGACATGGCAAGAGCCTGTCAGAACTACCTCAAGAAAACCTAAGAAAGAGAATTGGGAATGTTACATCCATGGGATGAGGTCTCCGGAAGGGCCACCACCCACTGCTGCTCAGCCTTCCTCTCGTGTTTCCATCTTCAGAGGCTTACACACTCTACTATGTCCTTCCTAAGCATGTTCGCCTGCTTCCTTTCTCACTCCCCACATCCTGGGGTGGGCTGCCTTCTTCTATATGGGGCAGATTAGGGAAACCTTTGCTTGCTTACTATTAGGAAGAGAAGTCTTCAGTAAGGAGCACAATCATTCCATTGTGCCATTTTATGGGGATGGTTGGGCAGAGGGACACAACAAAATGTAAGAATGACTATGTGGGGAGGCTGGCTCCTTTGCAGAATGTGATTTCTTTCAACTCAGGAGGGGCTGCTGGAAGTGGCATTCCATTCAGAGCTGACTTTCAGTGCACCCACACTGGATGACACGTGCCAATGGCCCTATGCGTTGTGGAGCTGGTTAGGCTGGGATTTGAGGTGATAATCCAGAAAGTCTTTCCTCGTTCCTGCTTGTGGAGGATCAGTAGCTGTGATGATGCCAGACCATTTGGAGAATTATCACAGGCCTGACTGGACACATAATGTGACAACCACTTTTTCCTTATCACCCATGTCTTTTTTCTCTCTCTCTTTTCTGTATGTCACTGGGGAAAGGCTGCCTATACCTCTCAAGCTTTGCATTTTACTGGAAACCGAGGCATCAAGGTGGCTGTGGCAGCTAGCAAAAGCAAAGATGCTTTGTGCATAGCCTTGTGAAAAAGTGTCTTTCTATGCAATAAGATGAATTTTCCTTCTAGAATATTTAGAAATGTAGAAGAGATAACAGTTCAGAGCCAGGTAATAGTTAATTGGTGGCTTAATGACTCTGCACCTTTTTCTCAGGAATCCTGCCTAAGTCGTCTGCCTTTTGTACCACCAGAAAGACTTTCAGTTTTCTATGTTTTCTCCTGAATTTTGGTAGGATAAGATATTTCTGTAGTCAAAGGCGCAGCCTTGATGTCCTCAGGGAAACATTTTAATCACTGTGTGTAATGACACTGAACCTTGATTAATAACAGAGAATTTCAGGATGTAAAGCCATAGAAAGGGATTTATTAACATGGGATACCTCAGACTGTTTGTTTTCTCTCTGGGAAGAAAAGCATGTTCTATAATAAATAAATACAGAGCAGTTGTTACTTGTCCTGTGTACTACTTCCTTCCTACCTTCTCCCTTTTGTGATAATGCATCAGTTAGATCTCCTTTATTTGCAAATTATATTCAGCCTAACTCGTAGACTTGAACACAAAACATAATTCTCGGCTTACTTCTATGCAAGGTCAGACATAGGTAGCTTCAGGTGGGGACCAATACAGGTGCTCAAACTGAGATTAGAGTTCAGATCTTTGAGGTATCTTTGGTATTGGTCTGCATTTGCTGGTAGGATTGCCGCTAACAGCAATAGGTAGGTTGGCATCTTCCTAGGCTCATGCCAAGCAAAGCAAAAAAGACAATGCTTCTTTCTCATACAACCTGCACTATTCCATAACTTAGAGTCCCACTAAACCATATGCTTATCTATGCCCTGCTCATTACAGTCATCTGGATAGAATTATACAAGTAAGTGAATGCCTCATAACATTATCATTAAAATATTATCAGTAATGTAGCTGGCATCTATTCCAGATAAACTAAATCTGAATGCCTCATGGTACAGCAGTCAAGTTGAAATCTTATGTATAGATTCTTTGGAATAAAAGCACTGAGATTATAGTCATTGAAAGAGAAATGGCATGAAAGGGTGTCATGTAAACCATTTCTTTAAATAACATTAAACAGTGTGCTAAGAACTCTGAAAATACTAAGAATGTTGAGTTTCTAGGTAAGGCATTTATTTGAACAGGTCACAGCATTTGCTTTTTACTCTAATTAATAGAGTTATGACTTTTGGCATTTTTACTTGCTAATTTTGAATAGTGGGCAGCCCTCACCAGCATGGATTATGAGGTTCTGTAGGACACTGAGAACTCTTGACTTATTTAATAAGTGCCAAAGGCAAAAAAAAAAAAAAATGGAGAACTGATGGTTTAGGGCTTTACTTAGGGACCTGCACCTGGCTCAGGGTATGTTTTTCTGTAACAGTTAGATGTATCACTTGGAATTTGTAAGTTATATTTTCATTCTTCTAGCCCCTTGTTTTGCTCATTTTTCCCATATCTGTCTCTCCAAGCAGATGATAAGCATTTTGTGGATAGAAACAGTTATTTCACTTTGATTACTGTTCCTTGGGGTAGGCATTCAAATTGTGACTAAATGAGTGAATAAATGATTTAGAGAAGATTGACCAAATGGCATGAACCTGGAAGACTAAATCCATCCAGATATAGAGGCTCAATCTCCATGGATTCAAGCCAAATTATTTCCCAAGTTAGCACTTTGCAGGGTTGGGTGGGGGTGGGGGGGGGTCTAGATTTCCCAGATTTCCATTGGTCCTTCCTTGAAAGTACTAATATCCTCTCTCTGTTAAGGGGTGGCTTTGCTGGTGTGGCTATGGGTTATATTTTAATGTTACAGAAATTGGCACAGTCTGAACTGAGTCTGGCTGAGATTAGTCAGGATTCCAGTTGAAATTTAATGGCAAAAGTAGCATTACTGTTGGAGCTAAATTTTTTCCACAGGCAAATTATTCACACTGCATAACAATTCAGAGTTAATGACCACGTTGGAACCAGAGGAGTTCCAGCAGAGGGTCACTTCCCTTGAAAATGTTCCTATTTCACAGTGAGGGGCCTGGCCTGACTCTCTGGCTGAGATTCTTCACCCAGAATCCCCATCTATAATGCCTGCCCTTCCAACCTCCCACTTCCTAGCTGGACTTGCAAGAGATGAGGCAGGAAGAGCCCCATTCAGTTCTCACATTTCTAGTAGCACCACCCAGTCAGCTCAGAGAATTATCTTTAAATGCATCGAGACATCTAGTTCTTTAACAGATATTTCTCAAGAGGCTGGAGTCCTTCAGCATTGGGATAGGCATGGCAGTTTTTGGGATGGATGAGAGGAATATGGTGCCTGCCCCTAAGAAGCTTATGGTCTAATGAAATAAGCTGCTGAAGGATGATAAGTACTCAGAAAAGGAAAATAAAGGGTGCTGTTAAAAAAAAAGGCACTAACCAAGTTTGAGAAGCAGAGGAGAATGTGTTGGAATTGGCTGGGTGAAGGTTGCAGAAGAAAGCTGTTCGTGACAGAACCATTTGCACAAAACCTCTGAGGAGAAAGGAGTCAGCAGGAGAGTCCGTCACATCTGCAGACTAACAGAAGGCTGGTGTAAAAGCATCTTGTATGTGGCTGGAGAAGTAGACAGTTAGGCCATGGAGGGTCCTGAGAACAACAGCAAGGATTTGGGACTTTCTCCCAAGAGTCCCAATAAGCTTTGAAAGATTTTAGATCGAGGAGTGAGCTGAAAATACATATTATTCTGAACACCACTCATTTTTCTCCATGATTCCCCAGCATCTCTGACAGCCTCTCCTGTAGCACTGTGTGGGGCTATCCAAGGTACCTTAAGCCCTATTACTTTGAATCCTCTCCAATGTCAGGCAGCAAACAGAGTAGCCCATACTTAAATCGTGTCCAAAGTGGAACATCAGCTGCTGAAGTTTAACTGAAAAACAAAAGGCTAGAGGGAGGGGACCACCTATGCACATCCCCTCTGTCTCTCCTGGCCCATGTTGGGGCATAGCATACCCTCCCACACATCTGCATCATGCAGCCCCTCAAAGCAGAGCCATTTAAGGGGCCAGAAGTAGGAGAGCCAAAAAAGAAAGGCATAAAAAATGTAGGCAGGTCCACTTTCCCCAAGTTCCTTTTTTTGAATATTCATCTTTAACTACAAGTAAGAACTATTTTGTTTGCTTGAGAAGACAGAAGTATAACAGATTGTTTAGATGGCAGAGTTTAGAACCAACAAAATGGAGGGCTTCAGCAAAATTATTTACATTGCTCGTCTATTTACATATGTTTGCTTCCATGGGTGTCTACTTGGATGCACATAATAGATGGTGCATTTCATAAGATATAATAATGGAGCAACAACTAAACAGTGCATTATGTAAGTGACTTTCTAAGTAAGTTTCCTGTATGATACGCCAGGCCCATTGCCAGGCAGTGGAGCACATAAAGTTCGGATACAATGACTTTAGAATTAGTAGACAACAGATTCTGTAGGACAATGAGCAGTTTGCTACAAGCTCTTAAAGTATTACATTTTCCTTCCATCTGATGGTGTTCACATCCTTTCTCATAAACACTTGCGCACATATTCCATGTCCTCTACAGACTGCTATAATTCCTGAATGGAAGAATCTGCCCCACATTTATGTATTCCACTGCTTAGCAATGGACCTGGCACAGCATGTAGAAAACTTGGAAAGTCAGGCACATAGCATACTGCTTAGCTGTTGTGTTATTATATCTTATGATTCCAAAGTCAGTGCATTTTAGTTGAGTGCAAAGCCACCAGCCTGCAGTACAGTGCGGCCATGGGATTTAATTCTGGCCAGTATCATATGAGCATAAATAATATATGCCACTTCTAGCTCAGGATTTAAAAGGAAAAGGTATGAACTCAGCTTGTTCTTTCCCCCTTCACCATGTCTGGGAAATGATGTGCACTGGAACAAATGCCTTGGAATCAAGGATGAAAGCCTAAGATTAAGGATGACAAAATAACTCTGCCTCCCTTGAACTGTTATAGGAGAGAGAAATAGACTTCTTTCTTATTTAAGCGGTGGCATTTACAAAAAACACAGCATCTTTGCCTATAGCAACTCATGAATATCTCAAAGAGAGTGTCTCTTTGGAACAGGAGATCGGGAACCAGCTCAAATGCCTCCTCATCTATAGATCTTGGATCTCCTGGCCTGTGCCAAACACGTAATAAGTGGTCAGCAAATCTCTGACTTGTTCCGGTTTCATTTAATGTGGTCAATACATGTTGGCTGTTATTAGCTGTTACTCCCAATTGTACATCTCTCTCTGCCTCCCACTCTCCTGCTCCATGCTTTGCCTCAGGCTATTCTTTTTGTCTGTGTAGGAAATCTTCCCCAAGTTTTGTGAAATTTCTGTCCAAACTGAAGGCTTACTATAAATCTATTCCCTCTCAGATATTCATTTGATTTAGAAAAAAACCTAATCTATGATAGTGCTAAAAATAAATAAGATCCAGCACCTTCAGGTTGGAGCAATTCCCACTTCTATTAATCACCTTTGAGAGATGCTGTATTAGTCCAGGTTCTCCAAAGAAACAAAACCATCAGAATATACCTTGTCATGCACCACATCATGATGTCAACAGCACACTGCATTCCAATTCATACCACCAACTGAAAACAAACAAAATAAACAAAACACCCCAACAATATGTGTGGCAGTGGTCCCATAAGATTAGAACCCTAATTTTTACTTTACCTTTTTTGGATATACAAATATGTACCATTGTGTTTGAATTGCCTACTGAATACTGTAGGCAATTAAAAGATGTTGTTTAGCTTTGAGCCTAGGAAAACAGGCTACACCACATAGCCTATTTATGTAGTAGACTATATACCATCTGAGTTTGTGTAAGTATACACTACGATGTTTGCACAATGACAAAATCACCTGACATATTTCTCAGAATGTATCTCTGTTAAATAGCATCTGTGTGTGTGTGTGTATGTGTGTGTGTGTGTGTGTGTGTGTGTGTGTGTGTGTGTGTGTGTAATTATGGAATCGACTCATACAATTATGGAAGCTGAGAAGCCCCAAAATCTGCAGTTGGCAAGCTGGAGACCGAGGAGACCTCATGGTGTGGTTCCAGCCCCAAAACTGATAAGCTGGAAACTCAAATAGATGATGTTTCAGTTCAAGTCTGAAGGCCAGAAACAACAATATCTCAGCTCAAAGCACTCAGGCAGGAGGCATTCTCCCTTTCTTAGAAGAGGGTCAGCCTTTTTGTTCTATTCAGGCTTTCAGCTGATTGGATGAGAACCTCCTACATTAGGGAGAGCCATCAACTACTCAATTCAAATATTCATCTTGTCCTCAAACACCCCTACAGTCACACTTAGAATAATGTTTCACCAAATATCTGGACAGCCCATAGCCCAGTCAAGTTGACACATAAAATTAAACATTATACTTGGTGAGAGCTCAGTGTTCTCAGATAAGGAAAAAGATTTAGCATTATGAAGCTCTTATTGTGTGCTAGGCACTAGAATGGATACTTTACTTACAACTTAGTCTTTGGTGAGATAGGAAATACCATCTCCAACGTACTGATGATTAACATAGGCTCAGAGAGGCTAAATAATGTGCCTGAGGTAACTCGGCTAGTTAGGTGGTAGACTGGGAACTTAAAGCCAGGCTTCTTTGATCCTAGATCTCAGCTTCCATATTTCCCCTCACATCCCAACCCTTTTCATCATATTTCAGTTTCGTCAGTATTTCAAGCCTGTTTTTGCATCAGTCGTTGTACCAGTTGTCCTTTCTGCCCAGAATGTCTTGCTCCCTGATTCACACAAGACTGAACTCTTTAAATCATGCAAGTCATTGTTTAAATGTCACCTCCTCTGAGAGGTTTGGCAGTAGAAGATAGTCCCTATTTCATTACCTTGTCTGCATCGCATGTGATACTTTCTATTAAATGTATTTATTTTTTGTTCATTTATTTCAGCTCCAAAAGGGTACAGAACTTTGTCTTATTCCCAAATTATATACTCAACACATAGAGCACAAAAATATTCTAAAGTATCTGCTGAAGGAATAAATGAATCAATGGTGGGGCAACCACCTCAAAGCCCTGTGATCTCAATTTGACCAATAATGCCTGAAAAACGGGTGAAAAAAATGTATTCTTAATCTTGTGTTCCACCTAATTCTGCCAAAGAGGGAACATTGAGGACAAATTAGTTTTCAGTTTTTTTAAAAGCTAGAATTTCTTTGTTTTCCAGGGTTTTTTCTTTATTAGTTTTTTTGATTTTTCATTCTGATTTAACACCTTTAGAGAGCATATACTAGCCCCCTAACAATCTACTCACCAGAAGGATATTATTGATATAAGTGGGGGAAGGGAGAGAGGCTTGGAGCAAAACAGGGCTAGAAGAGAAGATCTTTTCATTTGCAGGCCAGAATCCGGAAAGAAGAAAACCTGTATCCCACAGGGACAGATAAGGGGAGAGGGCTGTAGGTGGAGGGGCAGCACACCGAATTCATTTTCTCTTATCCATCTTATGCAATTCCTCTCTAGTGGTTTATAAACTGAGAAAAAGTCAATGGAAACCAAGCAGGACAAAAACAGCACTTAAAACTTCATGCAAAGCATACAGCAACTTTTGTTTTATGTCAAACAGCTTATGAGGGGCTGGATCTGCTTTTAAGTGGTCATGGATTCTGCTTACCAGTGAACGTGGTGTTTCATTTTCCAAGGGAGAGTGAATGATATTCTTCATTAGGAGCCTATATTTCAGGCTTATATTGAATAATTACTGGACTGCTGAAAGCTTCCAAGTAGGAGTTCGCCCTTCACTACAGTTTGGCTCATGTTCCCACGTCGGCTACTTTAGGCTGTTGTAAACAGCGTTCGTTTTCCATTACAAACTAGGAAATGTGACTTCAGCGACGGTGCCGAGTCCCTGGAGAGCGCCTGCCAGGGAGGCCGTTTCCTCACCTCTCATTTTAGTTTGTTACTTGGTGGCAAGGTTGAATAATTGCTGAAGCTCCATGTCTACCCATCCTATTCTGTTCCACTAACTTATAAAACAGCCAGTGACCCGCTTGAGGACTAGCGGATCAACCAGATGTTTCCTGAGCAAAGACAGCATGCATTTCCCCTTGCATATCATCTTGTGAGAGGGGAGGGCTGGTGGGGCACTCATGCCGTCTGACATCATTGGGCGAGGTGGCCTGGGGGAGAATTTCAAAGCAGAGGAGCTTGGCCAGGGAAGAGCTCAGCTGGCAGCTGTGTGCTGGGATTAACTGACCCAGATAACTAGGGAGAAGGAATTGGCAATCTAAGTGTTTGTTATCCAGCAGGAAGTAGAAGGCCTCCTTTCCACTCTCTAAATATCTGTGGCTATAGGATACCTTCCCCCATTGGCTCCACGTACACAGTCCAGGATTGCATCCACCATATTTCTTCCCATCCCAACTTTTTATTTTTCCTGGCTTTTGCATAAGGTTGACATGGCACAAGCTCAATCGATTGCAGTGAATAATAACAATATCAATGAATTCTTCCTCCCTAAATGAAATTAAGGAGCTCAAATTTTAAACAATCTGATTTAAAATAATCTCCTTGTAGATCACTAGCTTGTCAGAGTTAGGGTGTTAAGAACCAGTAAAATAATTTTTTCATAATACACAGAACAGCTGACATGGAAGTGTCAGGTTCCCCATAGAAAGGTCATTAAAAACAAGACAGATAAAAAGTAAATACAATATACCATTTACCATCACTATGATTTCACAAAAGAAAGCCTTAACCTCTTCTGCTCCAACCCATCCAAAGTCTTTTATTTATACTCATAATCAAATCCAAACTACTGAGACCTAAAGCATTCCATATGACCTAGGATCTGACCCATGCCTGCTCTTCAAGCTCCACCTCCTCCTTGACTTATTTGTCTCCTGCCTTCTCCCTGTTCTTCAAACATACCATGGTCTTTGCATTTGCTGTCCCCAACATCTGGAATGCTCTTCCCCACGTCTGTATATAGCACACTGCCTATGGTAGGCAACTTTCTGACTCATGTCCCAATGATCCCCATGTCCCGATATTCACTTCCTTGGATAATGCCATCCTCTGTATGTGGGGTAGACATGGTGACTTGCCTCTAAAGAATAGAGTGGAGAGAGAATGATGGGATGTCACATCCAAGATTAAATTGTAAAAGGCTGTGCCGTCGTCCATTCTTGCTCACTTTCTCCCTCTGGCTCATCTCACTTGCTTGCTCACACGAGCAAGTTGCTAGTCATGAGTGCCCTATGGAAGGTCAATGTGACAAGACCTCTGGCCAAGAGCCAACTAGGAGCTGAGACCCTCAGTTCAGCAGCTTGGGAGGAACTAAATCCTGCCAACAACCTCCTGAGTGAGATTAGAAGAAGATCCTTCTTAATAGAGCTTGGCAATGACTGCAGCCTCAGAAGACATCCTGATTGCTGCCTTGTGAGACAGGCTGAGCCAGAGGACTTAGCTAAGCCAAGTACAGGCTCTAGACACACTGAAACTGCAAGATAATAGATATTGTTTTAAGCCAGTAAGATTTATGTAGTGATAGATAACTGATGCAATGCCTCATTTATTTGAAACTTTGTGCAAATATTTTCCTCTCTAGTTTCTCTCCTCTAAAACAAACCAAACCAAACAAAATGATCATATTATTCTCTCACACCTTACCTATTTTTGTTTTCCTTCGTAACAATTGTCACTACCTACATTTATATCATAGATTTATTTGTTAGCGATCTTCTCTATTAGAATGAAAATTCAATGAACAAAGAATCTGTCCTTTCGCTGGTGAACAAGATGGACATGCATTTGCCCTGATGATGCTTAGGTTTATTTGACAAATATTGATTGTAGGGCTACTTTGTGCTAGGCTCAGTAATTATAGGTTATTTGTTCCTGGTTCTGTGGCATCCAGGCTAATAATCTTAGTATGTTGGCTGAGCTGTTTTGTTTTAAATTTAGCTAAGCTGCTCTTTGATAATGCACCTTTCTGTATCTTTCACTGAGTGTTTGATTAAAATGCCATATGTAGACCAGGCACAGTGGCTCATGCCTGTAATCCCAGCACTCTGGGAGGCTGAGGCGGGCAGATCACTTGAGGCAAAGAGTTCAAGACCAGCCTGGCCAACATGGCAAAACCCCTTTTCTACCAAAAAAATTCAAAAATTAGCCAGGTATGGTGGCATGGGCCTGTAGTCCAAGCTACTCGGGAGGTTGAGGCATGAGAATAATTGGAACCCGGGAGATAGTGGAGATTGCAGTGAGCCAAGATCGCCACTGCACTCCAGCCTCGGTAACAGATTAAGACTCTGTCTCAAAAAAAAAAAAAAAACCATGTGTGAATGTGTGATAGAGTCAAGAGTAGAGCTTGGTATACTCTGTTGAAGTCCATTGTTGAATAAACATAATTATTTGAAAAATTCTCACTTTATGCTATACTGACATGTGCCTGTTACTTTTGTCTATTGGCCTGAGATTTACTCTCAGAAATAATATAGAAAGTGTCTATTGTTTTTCTCAAATCCAGTTAAAATTGCTCTGTTAACTCTGTCTCTTTGGGTATAAGTTCTGTTTATTGAGTTTATTGCCTCTTTTGTGCAATAAATTTTTCTTGGCTGTTTGGCGTTTCTTCATTTTGTGGTCATCTTGTGCAGTTAAGATTGCAGGTTTAACTTTCTGCTAATTTGAGAGCAGATCTGAGAGCTGTCACTGTGGCTCCCTCTCCACCATTTCCAATGGGAGCAGTAGGGCTCCTGGTACCATCAGCCATGCTTCCAGGGATGGGATCCTAAATCACTCGCACCCAGAAATTGCCCCATCTTTCTGTCTCAAGCTTCCACATTCATGAGCGAATACATCTCAAGGCAGATTCATCTGTTTCTGGTATATGTGTGTATGTGTGTGCTTGTGCATATGCATGTGTGAGAGTGCGTGTGTGTGTGTGTGTGTGAGCTGGTTAGTCAACCTGGCTACCTTACTGCTCTTCTCAGAGACCTGGGACGTAGACTACCTCTGAACATGGATCATCTTTATTGTTTTCCTCATCTTTAACAGCTGCACTTTCCAGAAATGTCCTAAACTATAGCTTTTTCTGCAATTTTATCTCACACATTTTCTGTTTGTTTCTGGACCACAAAATGTAACAACTCTTATATTTCATTTAGAAGATTAAATTCTTATAAATGTATTTATACATGCATTTGTGTGTGTAGTCAAATTTTATATTTTTAAGTATATAAATTATAAATATATACATATTTGAGATGGAGTCTTGCTCTGTCACTCAGGCTGGAGTGCGGTGGCACCATCTTGGCTCACTGCAACCTCTGCCACTCAGGTTCAAGCAATTATCCCTGCCTCAGTCTCCTGAGTAGCTGGGATTACAGGTGCACGCTACCACACCAGGCTAATTTTTGTATTTTCAGAAGAACCGGGGTTTCACCATGTTGTCCAGGCTGGTCTCAAACTCCCGACCTCAAGCGATCCGCTTGCCTCGGCCTCCCATAGTGCTGGGATTATAGGTGTGAACTACCACACCTATGTTTTTATTTTATATCCATATGTATATGTGTACATAGGTCATCTTATCTACCATCTTGAAACCATTATCTCCACTGCCTTTTCGATCTGTCAACACTTCAAATATTTAAAGATAATTATCACATTCTCCATTGTTGTTTTCTCCTTAGTCTAAACATCCGGAGTTCCTTTAATGATCATAATCTACAGTAATTTTCTGACCCCTTATCACCTAAAATTCCCTTCTCTATTCCTCTCAAGATTCAGCATTTATTCAACAGCACTGTCATATAATATGGCCCGCAGAGTTGAGAGGGATACTCAGAGTACAATGGGACTGTTACTGCTTGTACTCTTTCTCTATTAATGCTGTCTAAGTCTGGTTTATCTTTTTAAAACCACATATTTATACTACTGGCTTGCAGTAACCAATTTCTTTTCTACCTCTCTTCTGAATTTTATATATCTAAACACTGCCAAGCAACAGGTTCCTGATTGTGTACTTGTGTAATTGATTACCAACCAAAATGAAGGACTTCACAGTAGTTCTTACTGACTTTTACCATGCTAGCCTTAACTTCACCACAGCCTTTTGTGGAGTATGTCAGAGTATGCAGCAAGACAAGCTTCAGTTTATTCTTGTCTTTAGCAATCTGACAACCCTCTGATATATTGATCTCTGGTGAATTGTGATTCCTTTCATCTATGGAACACCTTCTCCTATGTTACTAACTGATTAGAGGGCACACTATTAACTTTTTTAGCCAAACCCCATTTTTGCTAGCTGGGATTATGTCATTTATTTACTCAACAAAGATTTATCAAGGGCTAACTCTGTGCCAGAAACCAAGTTGAGCATTGGCTATACAGAGATAAACAAACATCATCCTTAACCTCATGGAACTTATGGTCCAGTATTTACAAATTTATAATTATGGATAGACTTACTGTACTTATAATTGCTAGTGATTATACAGTCAGAATTTTACTGAAAAAAAATGCCAATCTGGATAATGCAAATATAGCAAAGTGTTCATTATTGAATTAGGGTGATGGGGTACACAGGTGTTTACTGTAATTCTGTCAACTCTTCTGTATATTTGAAAATTTTCATGCTAAAGTGTTGGGGGAAAATTTGCCTGTCCCTTATAAACTATATTTCTTTTATAGTCCTCAGCTATGGAATGGTATATGTCCCTCTTTTAAACTCTTTGGATGTTTTACTTGCTTTTTATAAACTTCATGATGCCTTCATCTTTTTCTCCCAGGGTTCCTGGAAGAGGTTGTGACATAATAGAAAGAATATTGACATTGGAGATGAACTAGCACTCAAATTTTGAGCATGGCACCTACTGGCTTTCTGCCTCTGGATAGGTCACTTAATGTCTTCAAGCCTCAATTTTTCTCATTTCTAAAACGAAGTAATTAGATTCACACTTTGTGTGAAAATTAAGTAAAATTATGTACGGAATCACTTAGCATATTTAAATGCACCCTTCCCTACTTCTATGACTTTATCCATCTCTCTACCTTACATATCGCCATTATTTCCTTTCTTACAAATCAGAATTAATTGGTTAGTACCCATTTATGCTTTTATTTCTTTCCTCTTTGAAAAATGAAATTCTCAGAAACTCAGATCCTTAATGTGTTATTGAATGCTTTTGTTTATGAAATATGGGATCAGAAGATATGAATTCATCCATAACCTTCAAGTTTCCTTTTTGTTGAGATATGGGATTAATGTTAGGAAAGTACCATTAATATCCTAAGTGATCTGCCAATTCCTGTCTTGATTTAGTATGTGTATGTTGTTGTCTGTGTCCTAGTTGCTCTGTCTGCAATGTTATTTCCTTTCTTCTATTTTTGCAAAAACCCTGCGCATCCTTTGAGAACAAGTGCAATGCTGTGTCCTCCTGTGAAGGCTTCCTAAATTCCTTTCTTCAGGTCTTACTCAAAATATTCTCAATGCATCTTGTTATGTCTTAAAATATCTCACATAACTTACCACTAGACGGTAAGAACTGTGCGGCCAGAATAAAAGAACTTTTTCAGCTTTCTGTCCCTATTGTATGGGACTGGAAGCAGCCAGTAGGTGCCTCTTAGAGATAATTCATGGATGCCCCGGTAGGTGAATAAGATTAGAGTTCATCATCTCTGGGTCTCAGTTTCCTTCTCCAGGAAATAAGATAGGTTATCCAGGTGACTTCAAAAGCCTATGTAAGTAAGCACTGAAATTTTATGATTCTTAGTCTTTGTATTATATTGCTCACATGCAGTATACCTTTTTCATTTCAAGTATTTATCTTAATGTCAGAGCTTTCTGTATGGATCTGGAGGTTCTTAATTTTTAAGCAATAAGGATAGATGCTCATACATTCCTTCTCTGTCCCTTTGCTCTGATTTGCTCAGTGGCTTTGCACCAAAGGTATGGATGTGTTGATGTGTCTAGTTCCCCAACATATCCTTCAGTCCAAACGGACAAAAAGGCATCTCCCCATGCCCTTCAACCTCACCCCACCATCCCCTCCATTTTGCAGATTACCTATTTTAGAACATCTCTTCTGTCCTGTGTCCTAACTCTCTGAAGAAGGCCAAGTAGATTCACATATCCTGGAGTCCGGTGGGTCTCCGGATCAGTATTAAAATGATGCTGCCCTCTGAGTCTTAGACCCTTTTACCCTTCAGCATCTGGTGAGCTTGAGTTGCTGATTCTTCTCACCTGATTATTCTGGACAGTCAGCAACACTTGGGGAGGACAAGGAGGCATGTTAGGGAGATGGAAGACCTCATATTTTTACCCCTGTTTCCTACCTCTTTAAGTTCCAACAAATCTGAACATACTTAATGTTCTGAATTCTCTACACTCTCACTCACCCCTTTTCCCTCCACTTAACAAACACTCTTCAAATCTTCTCTACCTTTTTTGCCTGATGAAGCTGATTCATCATCTAAGGCTCAGTTGAAAACCACTTCCTACAGAGAGAGTTTACTGATTCTCCTATTATAACTCTTATTAAACTGTTTGGCGATTGTCTATTTACATGACTTCTTCACTTAATGGATGCCATTGTCCTAGAGATTGACTCAGTACCTGAAACACAATAGTTGCTTCATTTGTCTCTATTAAATAAATTAATGAAGATTATAGTGCCTGCTCTTATTAAAGAAATTAAAATACTATAGGATGTACAAGATAAGCACACAAATAACCAATATATTAATGCCTCTCATTTTACAGCTCTTAAGGATCCTGTAGAGATAGCATTGTTTCTACCATTTTGCAGAAATAAAAATGCAGCCTTAGAGGTTATAACAATTGTCAAGTTATTCTACAGCTAGAAAGTGCCAGAATTGAATTTGAATGCCAGCCTTCACAGTAGAAGCTAAGAGTTCTCTCCATAATATTGCAACAACATGCAACAACTGTTGCAAAATTGGTACAAAAGTTAGCTGCCTTGCAGAAATGAGAGTTCACTCCTAGATAAGATGACATTTGAACTTAGATCTGAAAGACAATAACTTGTAAAAAAAAATTTTCAATGGTTAGAACTAAACCAACCTCCTTTTGCATTATAATAAATTAAACCAATACAGCCATATATGATGTAAAAAGTGAAAGCTCATTTCCTTCTTGCTCTTATTATATTCCAAGACATAACCATCATAAAGTCTACCTATATACATGATATGGTGGTTTTATGTTACTTAAATGAAATCATACTCTAAATGTCCAACAGTCTTCTTCTCCTTTTCCTTTTTATTAAAGGAAGTCAATACAACTTGGACAACCTTCTATCTAGTATATTTACATCTGCCTCCTGATTTTTAGCTGCTACATTTCATTTCTCTGAAGGAATGTTCTATAATTTGTTTAACCAGTCTCATATTGTGGGCATTTAGGTGTTTTTAAAAATTTATTTTCTCCTTTATAAATAATTCTATAATAATTCTCCTTGCATATATGTCTCTGAGTCCTCATTAAAGATTTTCTGTCCATCAATTCCTAAAATAGCATTTCTTAAGTTATGGGTCATATGCAATTTAAATTATAAAAGAAGCTGACAGAATTGCATAGAATGTGAAAAAGTTGAAATTAGAGGGCTAAAATCATTCAAGGTGGAACAAGTCACATAAATAAAGGCACCTAAAAGCATAAGTCACATTCCTTTATTTTTCCCAAGAAGTTTCCGCATTTTGACCCTTTGTGTGAGCTCTAATGACAAATTCCAGCTCCTGCCAAGATACCACAAGCTATTTGTCAGTTTGTCTTTTTATTCTCCTTCTTGTCCCTTCAGTGATGAAGTCCCTAGAGGTTAAACACTCTCATTATTAATCTTACCACAAGAATCCCAGAAAAACCAATGTTTGCTGCCCTTTGGTTCTTTATTTTAATGACTCCTCACCACACACAGACCCATTATTGTGTTATTCACAGCTTTCCAGATGAAACCGAAGGCTTGATTCAACTGTAGTCAAAGAAAATGAATTCTCCACAATTCCACACACATACACACACTAACCCTCCTCTTTTCACCAGCTCCTGAAACTTAAAATTGAATGAACATGACATGAGATGTTTCAAAAGAGCTATCCCCCTGCCATCAGTTTTATTAAAGGCATAAATGTGCAGTCACATTTAATGGTGTTTATTTTGAAACATGTGATGTTTACCCTTGAAAGCCTATTATGCATCTCTCACCTTACAGTGAACAAAAGGGCATTGTAACTTCATGTAGTTCGACTGCTTGCTCAAATTTAGGTTTGCACTCAAATGAGAAAAATACTTGAGTATCAGTCATCTTGGAATCCAAGGGACTTATTCATAGAGCATGTGGGGCTCTATTCATAAATGATTTATGTCTTTGCATAAAGGGGAGTGGGGGTTGTGTGTGTTGCCCAGAGAACCATCGTCTGCCTTCCTGGGTAATTTATACAAGATCAATATTTATCAAGGTGAGCCAAGAATTGTGCCGTAACTCTCCGAGAGCCAAATACTTCATTTACGGTTCCTTCACCCATGGAAAGGAGCGTGACAGATTGAAATGTTTGCATAAAAGCTACTTAAAGAGGTTCTCACTTGGTTCCTGTTGCTTTAAATGCGGGGTGATGCCTTGCAAGAAATTGCAGATTTCTCTCATAGATGTTGCTCAGTGACTAACACATAGTAGATATTCAAAAAAAGAATTTGTTGAATTAATGACTAGAGGGAAATAAGCAATCATAATAGAAATAATACTATTCCCAAAGAGAAAGAAGGATTACCCACTTTGTTTATTCTGTTAATAAATATTAACTGAGCATCCATGAGACATTTTGCATTGAATAAAGACAGTTATTACCTGGAATGATCCCCTATACATATGTGTAAACACTTTAAAATATGTTAATGAAATATATGCTCTATTAAAGGTTCAAAAAAGTGTTTTGGTGATAAAGGATCAATTAATTCTGCAGAGGCATCTAGAAAAGGGTAAGTGTAAGTAGGAGTTAAACATAAAGTGAATGAGGAAAGTAACTTGGGGGAGAAGTCGTAGTATGAATTAAGGCAGCGTGAAAGGCCTTTGGATTGCAGGAATGGGGTACATATGTTGCTATCAGAGATTACAGTACTTGTGTGAATAATAGTAAATAAATCTGAAAATTTCTATTATCACTGGATTGTGAAAGGCATAATACACTCAACCAATGAGTTATTGCTTTATTTTGTAAGCAAAAAGAGACTCTCATAAATTTTTAAACATGGACATTCTATGGTTGGATTTCCCATTGGGATGTATCTCTGGTAGCTCAGTTTATACCATTTACCATCTGTTGGAGATGAAAGAGAGGAGAAGACAAGTTGGCATAAATTTGTTTATCTCTGGTAGTGTCTCTTTGAAGTACTGTTTTGAGAAGGATTTTAAAACTGCATCTGGACTCATCGGAAAAGGCTTCAATAATGAAGAAATGATGCCTATCATGAATTTAAGAAGGAAAACAGGGGAAGTGGCAGCAGACATAGATAAGCATTTGCCATCCCTGAGTTAGCAGGATGTCAGGAAGGTCTAGATGAGATATCATTCCTCTTTAATTAAGACAATCTTAATGTATGGGAGATGATAGAGGTAGATTGATATATGATTATGATCTGTGCACATATGACTTGATGAATGATGTGCAGTTTAAAATAGAATAGAGGATGACTTTCTGAAGCTTGCAGTTTAAGATAGATCTTGCGAAAAGCAACCATAATTAATTAAGATAGGGAAAAGTAAATCCATAGTGGTAAAGATGAATAAAAGATGATTTCTGTATGATTTTTATGCTTAGTGAGTGTAAAAATGTCACAAAGTGTTTGTAGTATGACTTTGAATCCCAGAGAATGCTCTGAAATGAAGATTTAAACCTGAGATTTATCTGAATATAGGCAACATGTCACGTAGTTCAGGGATAATATTACCGAAGGAGACGTCCAGTGGAACACCAGCATTCAAACAACAGATAGAAGAAAAGGAAGATCCATGGAGATGATTTCAAATTTCCAGAAAGAATATTTCCAATTCAAGAAAAATGTAAAATTTGGCCCTCTACCTTTCATTATCCCACACATAGAAAAACAAAAGGGATTTCTGCTTCTGATTATGATAACTAGCTAGCATCTGAGCAGTTACCCTGCAGAGAACGGGAAAAGCTAGATTCAATTTTTTAAAAAGGTGCTTTAAACTATTGGGAGGTTTACAAAGAAAGTGATAACTTCAGGGATTAAGAAACCAAAGAAGTGCAGAGAGATGAACCTAATGTTAAAGCTTTATATTTCCTCTAGAAATTTTTGCGAATTTATAAGTGAAGGCAAAAAAGCCAAGAGAAAGCAGAGCTTATATAGTCTCGTGGGGCTATGAAGCAAAATGTGGAATTTAGAACTTTCCAAGGATAAATGCCTGGTAAAATACCACAGGTTTTCAATAGGTACCAGGGTTAAGGCTGGTAAGAGGCAAATGAGGCATGTATGGTGCAAAATTTTAGGAGGCACTCACTCATTAAATAGTGTGCCCTAGGTGACTCACTTGCTCATGTTAGTCCTGACTCACACTGGGACACTTGGAAGGTTGTCTCTAAGTATGGAAAAACTGGAAATAGATCACCCTTTATAAAGACCAGCTCTAAAAGAGATGGAGTCAGAATTGTATTGAGACCTGCCTCTAATATAACTGCCTTAGAGAAACAAAACTGAGTCCTAGCTGAAGGAAGAAAATGTCATCCAGAAATTAAAATTATTTGTACACTTTTTTTTTGACACAATGCCTTTCAATAAAAAATTTACCAGGCATGCAAGGATATGAGATCTAGCTATTAAAAAACAAAAATAAAACAAGAATAAAAGCAGACAAGAGTGCCAGACTGGTAGGACATCCAGATATTAAATTTACAAGAATAAACTTTTAAAAAACTGGCATTCATGTGTCCAATATATTAAATGAAAAGATGGAAAATTTTAGTTGAGAATCAAACTCTATTAAAAATGAAATAAAATATAGACCTGAAAAAAATAAAACTGAAATTAATAACTCCACAATGAAGTGAGAATGAGTGTAAAAATATCAGTCAGAAATATACAGATAGAATAATAAAAAGAATAATAGAAATATAGAAAAGGGTCTAAGAGATAAATGGGAAAAGATTAAAATATCTAAACTATGTGTAACTGCAATCCCATAAAAGTGAAGAGGGATAATATAGCAGAAGCAATATTTGAAAAGATAGCAGCTGAAAAGCTTATATAATCACTGAAGGACATTAGCTACAGATTCAAAAAGTGTTACAAACACTAAGCAAAACAAACAACAAAAATCCTTCCAAAAGCCACAGAGAAATTCACATTTAAATTCATCACTGTAATTACCAATGAAATGAAAGAAAATATTAAAGGTGAGGAGTTGTGATCCTTTGGAGGAGAAGAGGCATCCTGGTTTTTGGAATTTGCAGCCTTTTTGTGCTAGTTTTTCCTCATCTTTGTGGATTTATCTACCTTTGGTCCTCGATATTGGTGACCTTCGAATGGGTTTTTGGTGTGTACGTCCTTTTTTTGATATTGATGCTATTCCTTTCTGTTTATAGTTTTCTTTCTAACAGTCTGAACCCTCTGCTGCAGATCTGCTGGAGTTTGCTGGGGGTCCACTCCAGACTCTGTTTGCCTGGGTATCTCCAGCATAGGCTGCAGAACAGCAAAGATTGCTGCCTGTTCCTTCCTCTGAAGGCTTTGTCCCAGAGGGGAACCAACAAGATGCCAGCTGGAGCTCTCCTTTATGAGGTGTCTCTTGATCCCTTCTGGGAAGTGTCTCCCAGTCAGGAGGCATGGTGGCCAGGGACCCATGTGAGGCATTACAAAATGGTAAGGGGATCAATGCAACAAGAAGAGCTAACTATCCTAAATACATATGCACTCAATACAGGAGCACCCAGCTTCATAAAGCAAGTTCTTAGAGACCTATAAAGAGACTTAGACTTCCACACAATAATACTGGGAGACTTTAACACCCCACTGTTAATATTAGACAGATCAATGAGTCAGACAATTAAGAATATTCAGGACTTGAACTCAGCTCAGGACCAAGCGGACCTAATAGACATCTGTAGAACTCTCCACCCCAAATCATCAGAATATACATTCTTCTAAGCACCACATCACAGTTATTCTAAAATTGACCATGTAGTTGGAAGTAAAACTCCTTAGCTCATGCAAAAGAATGGAAATTATAACAGTCTCTCAGACCACAGTCCAATCAAATTAGAACTCAGGATTAAGAAACTCACTCAAAACCCAACAACTACATGGAAAGTGAACAGCCTGTGCCTGAATGACTATGGGGTAAATAATGAAATGAAGGCAGAAATAAATAAGTTCTTTAAAATCAATGAGAACAAAGACACAATGTACCAGAATATCTGGGACACAGCTAAAGTAGTGTTTAGAGGGAAATTTATTGCACTGAACGCCCACATCAGAAAGTGAGAAAGATATAAAATTGACACTCTAACATCACAGTTAAAAGAAACAGAGAAGCCAGAGCAAACAAATTCAAAAGCTGGTAGAAGACAAGAAATAACTAAGATCAATGCAGAACTGAAGGAGATAGAGACACACACACAAAAAAACCCTTCAAAAAATCAATGAATCCAGGAGTTGGTTTTTTGAAAAGATTAACAAAATAGATAGACCACTAGCCAGACTAATAAAGAAGGAAAGAGAGAAAAATCAAATAGACACAATAAAAAATGATAAAGGGGATACCACCACTTATCCCACAGAAATTTCAAACTATCATCAGAGAATACTATAAACACCTCTATGCAAATAAACTAGGAAATCTAGAAGAAATGGGAAATTCCTGGACACATACACACTCCCAAGACTAAACTAGAAAGATGTTGAATCCCTGAATACACCAATAACAAGTTCTGAAATTGATGCCATAATTAATAGCCTACCAATCAAAAACAAACAAACAAACAAACAAAAAACCCCAGGACCAGATGGATTCACAGCCAAATTCAACCAGAGGTACAAAGAGGAGCTGGTACCATTCCTTCTGAAACTATTCCAAACAATAGAAAAATAGGGATTCCTCCCTAACTCATTTTATGAGGCCAGCATCATCCTGATACCAAAATCTGGCAGAGACACCACAAAAAAAGAAAATTTCAGGCCAATATCCCTGATGAACATCAATGCAAAAATTCTAAAAAAAAAATAAAATACTGACAAACCGAATCCAGCAGCACATCAAAAAGCTTATCCACCACGATCAAGTTGGCTTCATCCCTGGGTTGCAAGGCTGGTACAACATACACAAATCAATAAACATAATCCATTACATAAACAGAACCAATGCAATAAACATAATCCATCACATAAACAGAACCAATGACAAAAACTATATGATTTTCTCAATAGATGCAGAAAAGGCCTTCAATAAAAATTCAACACCCTTTATGCTAAAAACTCCCAATAAACTAGGTATTGATGGAACATATCTCAAAATAATAAGAGCTACTTATAACAAACCCTCAGCCAATATCATACTGAATGGGCAAAAGCTAAAAGCATTCCCTTTGAAAACTGACACAAGACAAGGATGCCCTCTCTCACCACTCCTATTCAACAAGGTATTGGAAGTTCTGGTTAGGGCAATCAGGCAAGATAAAGAAATAAATCTTATTCAATTAGGAAGAGAGGAAGTCAAATTGTCTCTGTTTGCAGATGACATGATTGTATATATAGAAAACCCCATTATCTCAGCCCCAAATCTCCTTAAGCTGATAAGCAACTTCAGCAAAGTCTCAGGATAGAAAATCAAGGTGCAAAAATCATAAGCATTCCTATGCACCAATAACAGACAACAGAGAGCCAAACCATGAATTAACTCCAATTCACAATTGCTACAAAGAGAATAAAATAGGAATACAGCTCATTCTGCCCAAAGCAATTTATATATTCGGTGCTATTCCTATCAGACTACCATTGTCATTCTTCAGAGAATTAGAAAAAACCACCTTAAATTATGCATGAAATCAAAGAAGAACCCTGTAGACCATTCTAAGCAAAAAGAACAAAGCTGAAGACATCATGCTACCTGACATCAAACTATACTGCAAGGCTATGGTAACCAAAACAGCATGGTACTGGTACCAAAACACACATATAGATCAATGGAACAGAATAGAGACCTCAGAAAACCACACATCTACAACCATGTGATCTTCAACAAACCTGACAAAAACAAGCAGTAGGGAAAGGGCCTTCTATTCAATAAATAGTGCCAGGAAAACTGGCTAGCCATATGCCAAAAACTAAAACCAGACCCCTTCCTTACACCTTATACAAAAATTAACTCAAGATAGATTAAAGACTTAAATGTAAAAACCCTAGAAGAAAACCTAGGCAATGCCATTCAGGACATAGGCATAGGCAAAGACTTCATGATGAAAATGCTAAAAGCAATTGCAATGAAAGCCAAAATTGACAAATGGGATCTAATTATATAAAGAACTTCTGTGCAGCAAAAGAAACTATCATCAGAGTGAACAGGCAACCTACAGAATGGGAGAAAATTTTTTCAATATACCCATCTGACAAGGGTCTGATATCCAAAATTTACAAGGAACTTAAAGAAATTTATAAGAAAAAAGAAAACCCCATTAAAAAGTAGGTAAAGCATATGAACAGACACTTTTCAAAAGAAGACATTTACATGGCCAACAAACATATGAAAAAAAAGCTCGACATCACTGATCATTAGAGCAATGTAAATCAAAACCACAATGAGATACCATCTCATGCCAGTCAGAGTAGTGATTATTAAAAAGTCAGGAAAAATAGATGCTGGTGAGGCTGTGAATAAACAGGAACTCTTTTACCTTGTTAGTGGGAATGTAAATTAGTTCAACCATTGTGGAAGACAGTGTGGTGATTCCTCAGAAATCTAGAACCAGAAATATCATTTGACCCAGCAATCCCATTAATGGATATATACCCAAAGGGTTATAAAAATTCTACTATAAAGACACATACACACATGTGTTTATTGCAGCACTATTCAATAGTAAAGAATTGGAACCAACTCAAGTGCTCATCGATGATAAACTGGATAAAGAAACTGTGGCACATATACACCCTGGAATACTATGCAGCCATTAAAAAGGATGAGTTCATGTTTTTTGCAGGGACATGGATGAAGCTGGAAATCATCATTCTCAGCAAACTAACATAGGAACAGAAAACCAAACACCACATGTTCTCATTCATAAGTGGGAGTTGAACAATGAGACCACATGGGCACAGGGAGGGGAAAATTACACAGTGGGGCCTGTTGGGGGTGGGGGACTAGGGAAGGAATAGCATTAGGAGAAATACCTAATGTAGATGATATGGTGATGGGTGCAGCAAACCACTGTGGCACATGTATACCTATGTAACAAATCTGCATGTTCTGCACATGTATCCCAGAACTTAAAGTATAACAAAAGCATAAAAAGATGGCATAACTACAGTAATATCATGCAAAATAGATTTTAAGGCAAAATTATTAGTAGAGGTTTTTTTAATAAAAACTTTTTATAGCAGTAAAGGGGTCAATTCACCAGAAAAATAGAATAACTATGCATTTGTATGCACCCATAAGATCACTTTAAATTTATAAAGCAAAAATTGATAGAATCAGGTGAAACAGACAAGCCCAGACTTATTGTGGGGAACTTGTTGTTTCATTTTGTTTTAAGCAACTGAATTTGGGGATGGATTGTTTTACATCAATAGATAAATAGAAGTATACATCTCCTCATTATCACCTTATTCTCCTAGCTTCTTTTTAAACTATTTTACTTTATTTTAGATTCAGGGGGTATATGTGCTTTTTTGTTACGTGAGTATATTGCATAATGGGTGGAGATTGGACTTCTAATGCACCCATCACCCAATAGTGGACATTGTACCCAGCTGGCAATTTTTTAAACTTGTCCTTCTTCCCACCTTCTCCACTTTTGTAGTCCCTAGTGTCTATTTTTCCATCTTTATGTCCATGTGTACCCATTGTTTAGCTCCCACTTATAAGTGAGAACAGCTGGTATTTGATTTTTCTGTTTCTGAGTTAGTTCATGTAGGATAATGGCTTCCAGTGCCATCCATGTTGCTGCAAAGAACATGATGTAATTCTTTATATGGCTGCATAGTATTCCATGGTGTTTGTGTCTCTACACACACACACACACACAATGGGAGATTTTAACGTATCTCTGTCAGAAGGTGGAAAACAAGAAGACAGACAAATTTAGTAAGAATACAGATCTACACAATACAATTTAAAAATGTGTATCATTTTGGCACCAGATTTGACTCTCTTCACATTGCTGGGAGTAGTACCTCATATTTAACCTATTAAATCTTTTGGAAGATATTTTTTTTAATTTGGCTCTGCTTTTGAAGTAGCACATGAAAACTTCAGTTATGATCTCTCTTTTCTCTCTGAATATTGTGTGTGACTTTAACCTCATTTTTGAGGAGAATAATACATCCTAAAGAATGAAAACATTTTTATTCTTCTCTAAGTGAAGGAAAACAGGCTTATGTGTTTCTAGAGGGTGAGTTCTCCCTACCTCTTTAGAAAGATGAATAAGTTGCCAAGTGCTTAAGTTATTTTCGAAAGAGTCTTAAGTTCTTTAAAATGGGCCATGGACCACAGAGTCCTATTATTAGAAAATAGAAGTATAGTTAAGAGCTTTTGCATTTAGAAAGACAAGCAAGAAAAACAGAAGGAGAAGGGATCTAGATTCAAAATCTGGACATCTGGATTTCATATTTGAGAGTGGTCCTCTACGGAGAGTGCTATAGCAAGTAAACCAGGAAAAGGACCTTACAACAATGGTGTGCTGGAGGTACTAGCTTATACTGGCTTGCAAGAAACTTTTGTGTGGATATCTTCCCAAATCCAAATTCAGTACCATTACATTGGTGGCTTAAATGTATATGTGGTAGGAGTATTTATAACAGAAAATGGCAAATGGGACAAAACAGGACTGTGTGTGTTAGGGAAGCTAGCTGTTAAACATTTAAGAGTATACCATAGCCAGAAAATTACCACTGAATTTACCCTCCGAAAATACCATCTGAATACAGGACTAGAATAAGGCCAGCAGCCCCACAGTCACACTGACTATTTGCCAGTGCAGGTTTCCTACTGGAAACACAACCCACTGGTGAAACTGGCCCCACCACTGGATCTCAGAAACTATTTATTCAGTGATCATGTAATTAGAAACGTCATTTTATTTGTGCCCAGAGCAGACTTCCATCAACTATCCTGTTCTGCGAGAGGCAGGAAACAACATTCTACCCTAGGACAATGGCTTCCCTTGATAACTTGAGAATTCTCTCAAGTTTCAAGTGGACCTCTGTACAATTAATGAAGGGAGGGTGAGGAATTAAGGAAGTGTCCAACTTAAACATCAGGACTGAACAGGAACATATTAATACCTGCTGAGTTGTAGATGGGAGTGTAGACATCACTATTACTGTGTTTGTGTAAGTATTTATACAAGATTGTGCTTTCCATTTCGTATATATTAAGGAACAGGAAAATGTTGTCAGTTTCATCATGAAAAAGAGGGTTTTGGAAGAGACAGGGATTTCTCAGTTGAGACCTGAAAAGACCTTTTATATTGCGAAGTTTCACGGGTCATGGATGAATGCTAATCTGCTAATGACTCAGACTGCATTTAATGCAATGTTCCCTGTATCAAAAATGAAACTTAAATAGATATATAGAAAAACAGAGTGTATCAGAACATGCAAAGAATGAGGGGGACAGTGATTGTGATGGGGGAAGTTTCCTCCTGATTTCCAGAATTCTCCTTTGACGCAGAAGTTAGGCCATAATAGAGTCTTCAAAAATAAGCTGTTAATGATAGTCTAGATTTTATGGCAGTAAAATCATGTTGATAGGTTATGGGATTTCTTTCTTTATCATCACCATGACTGCTTCTTGGAAACCACTGAGCTGGCAGCAGCTATGTTCATTAAAGACTGAGTTGTCAGAAGTGTTTATAAAACTAAACAACCCATAGATTTCTACTGGCAGAAACTACTCATTGGCAATCTATGTCTTAGTCACTATTCCTTTTTCACATGGGGCTTGGCAAGACTGACATATGTATCAGAATCATATGTACAATTTTAGTTATACACAGACTCTTTCCCTCTTTTCCATCTCCTTTGAGCACAAAGAGAATTTTTAGATCCTTATTTTTCTCTCTATTCATAGGTTTAAAAGAACATTGCCTTACATAAAACAGTAAATCTCTTACTGATACCCCACTCTTTTTGAAGAAATGAGCTGTAGAATATTTGATAGACCTTCTTGTTAAAGCTTTAATATGAAGTCAATAATTAATTAAGCTATCAATATATACTTGGACTTTACAAGTGCAAACACTATGGTCTGAAAATTGGTGAAATATATTTGCTTTTTCACTTTAAGTCATCTTTCAGCATTTTCAGGGTTAAGATTCTAGAGTAACTTGAGTTAAGACTACCATGGAATTCATAGTAATTCTCTTGAATTCAATGTATTACATTTGAAAATTATATCTGAATCTCCCCCAGATTGAAGTGTTTCTATTTTTTTTTTTGGTACAAAGCATTTTCATATTCATTATCTTATTTAACCCTCCAAAATTCTAAGGGTAAATAAAGTAGATATTAGTGATAATGATAATTACTGTGTTGGTGAAATTAATGCTTTTAATAATGATGATAATGATGGTGGTGACTACAGTTTAAATGCCTCCTATGTCTCAAGTCTTGTGATAGCTTTATATGTATTATATCATTTAATCCTCTGAACAACATTATGAGATAGAGTACCTTGACTCAAATATATGAAGTGTTATGTTCAAGGTCACATAGCTTATACATGTTAAACCAAGGTTTGGAACCCAAGTCTTTAGTCTTCTGGGCCAAGTTATTTGTAATCTATGAATTGCCAAATCCAATGCATAAAATGCCTTTACAACTCCATAGGGTAGTTGACACACTTCACCTCCATTATAACTTGGATTAACCTCACTTTTCTCTGAGAAGCATTCCCTACCACTCATCAGCCATCTGATCTTAGGCAAATTATTTGACATGAGTTTACTCAACCATAAAAAGGAAGTAACTCACCCACATAGGCTCAGTTTTGGCTGCAAAGATCAAGTAGCTTAATGAAAAGGCCTAGAAAAGTATGGCAAATAATATACACTTATTAGGTTGCAATTCACATTTCCACACTGGCCACTGGCCCTCTTATGCTTTATTCCAATTGTGAATAGCACATGTGGCAAAACAAGGGTCACATCAACCCAAAGATCACAGAGTTTGGGTTAGCACGTTATTCATAATGACTCAGGTTAGCCAGCAAGTCGTACTCTTTTGTCTCTGTCCAAAGCTTAGCAGCACCACACTGGCCTTCATACTGCTATAACTAAGGGGCAGTAATATGTCTTAAAGGAAGATCTCTAAGAAAAAGGAAAAGTGAAGAGCCCTGGAAGGTCCATCCGGGAATGAGCCAAAACTTACACTTTCTCAAAAAATAAAGAAATTTCCTTCCACCTTCACGCCCCTCCCACCCCCAGCACATCTTTGTATAGTTTCTAAGAGGTCAGTTAAGAATAATGGGCTTGAGCCAATCCAATTTTGGGCAACTCATCTAACATATTTCTCTTCAATATCTGGTGAGGCAATGGCATTCAAGAAACATCTACACAATGCAAAGTGAGCAAAAACCCAGCCAACCCTAAATCCTACATCACTAGTCTTCTCCAACCTTGGGGTAAAAAAGACATTTTTGGCCAAAGACTATGAAGTAAGGCTGTTCATTAGCTTACTTATTTTCCATGTTCAAATGATAAAATAAAATTCTGACATGAAAAAATAACATTTAGAATTTTCCCTTTATAGTCTTCAAAATAGTGGTTGTCCTCATTTTCTCTCCTTCTCTCAAAAAACAAAACACAAACTCTTTATAAATTTACATTGAGTTGACTTATTTTCCCTTTATTTGAAAAGCTTCTTTATGTATGATTTCACATCTATTATCTCTCTGTACTACTATACCCCTTAAGGTAAGCAGATATCATAATCTCTATTTTGCGGACAGGGAGGGAAACTTAGAAAATTTTGTTTAACATATTGATATCTCAGCTAGTAAACTGTGGAAGCAGAAATGTAACCTACAGCTTCTGACTTGAGATTGTTTTTCAAAATTAGAGCATTTTGAGAGTGTTTTTATTTTGCTTTTGCTGTTACTGTTTTTGTTGTGTTGTGTGTGTTTTCTGTACACACACCAAGTACAGACTTTAGCTCTGTAAAAACATTAAAAACAAAACAGCAGAAAGGAATAAAGCTGTTACTATTTTGAGATTTACTTTCTAGTTGGTAGATACATAACATTACTCAAGCAGGAAGCAAAGTCAGTATTATTATAATATTTTTAAGAGACAGGGTCTCACTCTTTCACCCAGGCTGAAGTGCAGTGGTGGGATCATCACTCACTGCAACATTGAACTCCCAGGCTCAAATGATTCTCCCGCCTCAGCCTTCCTAGTAGCTGGGACCACAGGCATGCACCATCATGGTGGCTAATCTTTATTTTCATAGAGACAGGGTTTCACTATGTTGCCCAGGCGGGTCTCAAACTCCTGGCCTCAAGTGATCCTCCTGCCTTGACTTCCCAAAGCATTGGGATTATCAGCCTGAGCCACGGTGCCAGGCCAAGCAAAGTCATTGTAGTTAAGTACTGGGAAGTTTGAGCAAACCAATGGTAAAATTTGCATGACAGTCACTGGGACGTTTTCTGGGCATAGGTAAACATCCACCTACCTATAAAATCTAGAGCCCTGGATTTCCCATCTGCTAAGACTCCAGGGGTAGGGGGCCTATCCCACTGAATTGTCTGATGCATCTAAGAAGCTCCTTCATTGTATGTGAGTCTAATGTGCTTTTATGATCCTCTACTGCCTTGATCACAGGAGTGAACTTGATCTACCCATTGTCCCTAAAACATAACAGAGCCTCTCACCATTTACCCATATCCAGTTCATGAGACTTATAGGAGCTCCCGGTGGATTTAGTATTTGGAAAAAAGATTTTGGGTAACTGGGTCATCCTGTTGGGATGCTTCCCTAAGAGTCCACTACAGGAAATCATAGGAGGGAAATCGGGGTTTAAAATTTAAAGACAGAACTATGTGTTGAGCTAATGGGGCAACACTAGGATAAAACAATAGCTGAGCAATGAGAGTTAGTGGCCTAATGGCCAGGAGAATAAAAGCAAGAACTGATGTAAGGAACAGGTGAAATTAGGCAGTCTAAGCAGTCTTAAAACCTTGGATTTTTCTTTTTTTGCAGAGTTACACTCAAGCTGCCAGAGTTCTTTGAAGACATCAGGGGAGGCCAAACAGCTTTCCCAAGCTATTCCCCATCCATAAAATGCCTTTTTCTTCCTATCAATTACCTTCAATTCCTAAATTTTCTGCATGGCCTACCACTAATGTTTTCTTCTGCAGAGAATTATTCTTCGCCACTAAGACTAAGAACAGTCTGCTCAGTTGTCATACGTTTCCAACAGTTCTGTGTCACCATTTCCTTTGTTACATACAAAGTCTTTCCTCCAAATGGAATATAAGCCTACTATAGAGAGGCAAAACATGATGCCTTTTGAAAACCCTAAAGGCTTTAGCACACTAATTATTAACCTTTAGCAAACACCTATCTAGCATTTACTATGTTCTCTTCCAAGCACTTTTCCCACATTGGCTCCTTTAATCCTGACATCTGCCTATGCAGTATTTCCTATTGCCATTTTATTTACACATGAGGAAACTGAGTCCTAGGGAGTTTAAGAGGTATTCTCAAGGTTGCCCTGCTTAAACCAGAGATCTCTACAGATCCAGAACAATTTCTCATTGGCACCTTGACTTTACTCGGCTGCCAAAAAGTAGATGTTGACGTGGAATCTGAATATAGCACCTGGCTGGAGAGCATTGCTTGTCTGATGATTCACACTTTTAAATAAAAATAATAAAACCCTTGGCTGGACACTTCACTTCCCCTGTCCAGCTGAGATGTGGTCACTGTGGTTCCAAAACACACTTGGGTGATATTTCAGCTTGAATAAGTGTAATTTGCACATTTGGTTGTCAAAATTCTGCATGGAGGTCTTGTGATCACACTCCTTGTCAGGGCATCTGCCAAAAGCTTGCTAATGTTTTGGCTCTTTTGTCCTGATGGATTTTGCTGGAAGTGACATAGGGGAGGGTAAGATGCCTTCTTTTTTAGTTGAAACCCAAGTTAAAATGGGACAGTCTGGGTGAGTGACCCAAAACTAAGTCCTGATTCAACTATTATTTACTGAGCACTTAGTATGTATCAGTAATTTTTCCTGAATTTTATTACATTGAATCTTCCTGGTAGCACTGTGAGGTGGGTGTTGAGATCTGTATTTTACAGATGTGGAAGTATATTCAGATGTGAAAGTAGCTTACCAAAGGCCATTCAGTGAGTAGAACCGAAGAGTTCTGATTCCAGGTTTCCTGCCCTCATCTCCGTATCAAGGTGCTTCTAGTTCACTTTGAGGTGAATAGAGAATGGAAAGATAATATAATAAAGATGATAATAATAATAATTACAAGCATCACTACCAACATTTATTGAGTCTGCACTGTGTGCAAAGTACTGTGGGATTACCTTACAAGCATCACTTCATTTTACCCTCACAACACCCATAAGATGTAGTAGGCACTAGTATTTGCTCAGCCACATTAAGCAGGTTAGCAAATGATATGCCAAGATTTAAGCCCAGATATTTTGTTGCCATGGTTTGCTAGAACAGCTTATATGAATACATGTGATGTGGGAGTACTAGATTAGATTCCTCACCTGCCCCAAATTTTCAAAGAAAGCACCAAGAGAAAGTGAGGTTAATGATCTGAAAAAATTGGTCATACTGTCAAAATTTCCAATGGAGCCCATTCAGCCGAAGTCACTATTTTCAATGTTAATTGCCATGGTACAAGGCTGATTTTGGAATATTGAATGCACAGACTCTGAGGAAGATGATGGATTTATTGAGATAGAGTCTCACCTAGCTTAGAGCCCAGGATATCCAGGCTAATCACCTGTGTCATTTAGTCCTTCTCATCCCGTCTTATTGGGAGTAAGCTGGAAATAAATTTCAGGTGCAAAGAAACTGGGAATTCACAGCCCTATCATCCAGAGATGAGAAGGATCCTTTAGTCAGAAAAAGTTCTCAGTCATTGGAAGAGAATAAGTGATGTGCCTTTCCACAGTCATGAGGGTTATCACTCCTCCCCATGAGAAGAGTGGGCAGTCATGGTGAATCCTGGAAATGGGAGCTACTCCCAGAGTGACTGAGAACAGAGCTGAACTCAGGTCGTCACTTCTTGGTACAAAAAGGGGTTGGGTTGTGTCTTGCAAAAGGAGAGGAAGAAAGAAAAGAATAGTAGAATGAGGTTTTGTTTTACAACCAGTAATCAACACACCAAATTAAAAATGAGCAGGGCAGTTTTGGGTGTGCTTGTGATTTGCTATACTGTTTTCCTTTCCTCTCTCATTTTTTAAAACAACACTATTTAAACAGTATTACAATATCATTAAAAGAAGTATATTATTTATTTATTTATTTTGAGACAGAATCTTGCTCTTTCATCCAGACTAGGGTGCTGGAGTGGTGTGATCTCAATTCACTGCAACCTCCGCCTCAGAAGTTCAAGCAGTTCTCCTGCCTCAGCCTCCCAAGGAGCTGGGATTACAGGTGTGCACCACCACGTACGGCTAATTTTTGGATGTTTAGTAGAGAAAGGGTTTCACCATGTTGGCCAGGCTTGTCTCAAACTCCTGATCTCAGGTGATCCACCTGCCTTGGTCTCCCAAAGTGCTGGGATTACAGCTGTGAACCACCGCACCTAGCTAGAAGTTTAATAAAGAAAATATTCACATTCTGCTTTTGGCTTTAGAATACCTTCTAGTCTTTGCTCATGCACCATCTATCCTTATGTAACTGTAATCAGACAATAGAGTGAGCATTTTTCCATGTTGTCCCACATTCCTTAAAAATATTCCTTGCTGGGCATGGTGGCTCATGCCTAAAATCCTAGAACTTTAGGAGGCTGATGCCAGAGGATCGCTTGAGCCCAGGAGTTCAAGGCCAGCCTGGACAATATAGTGAGACCTTGTCTTTACTAAAAATGAAAACATAGCCAGGTGTAGTGGCACATGCCTGTGGATACAGCTACTCACGTGGCTGAGGTGGGAGGATCACTTGAGCCTGGGAGGTCAAGGCTGCAGTGAGCCAAGATTGTGTCACTGCACTCCAGCCTGGGTGACAGGGAAAGGAAGACACTGTGTCAAAAAAAAAATTGTATCAGAGAATTCAATATGTCAATTACAAAGCCTATTGCTTGTTTCCTGTCTTCATTTTGCTGACACTCTGATATTTTAATCTCCATTCTAAAGTGTGAGCTTATTCATATCCATTCTAGAGAATGGAGGAGGCTTGAAAATGGAGGGACATGTACATTTGTCTATCCTGTTATGTGTTAGTGGTTCCCATTAATAATAAAATAGCCATTAGATAAGAGGAGAAACAGAAGGAAAAAAAGGTCAGAACTGTTCATTGAAATGGGTTTTATTCTAGTTATTTTCAAGTCAGCAGAACCAAGGTAAAAAAATGCACACACCAGCTGACAAACAGCTCTGCCCTCCAGAGGCTTGGCAGACACTCCACAGCTGCTCCTGGGGGCAGGCACCTCTGGCTGTGCCAGCAGCTGTGCCAAGGCTGGGCAAGGTCGGGGAGAAAGAAATGCCTCACATACCTTTGGCTCTGTTTAGTCATTGATGCAGGAAATAGGTCTGTGTCGCTCAGCTGGTAGCATCATTGCCTTTGCCGGGAAGGTCAAGGGTTCAAGGACCACACTAGAAATCTGGCAGCTTCCCAAAGCCAATGCTTGCATTGTCATGGAAGGCAGGTGGTGGTGAACACTGGAAAAAGGAACTCTTTCTCTCTGGATGTCCCAGGGAAATGGGGCTCACAAGGGCAAGAGAGACACCACACCATTCACTTTACTTTGACCCATAAGTTTCAAAGTACTCCAGTGTGGAACTAGCAGAACTGTCATCCAGGGGACAGGACTGTGTCATAGGCACCTCTAGGAGGCAAGTGGAGGTTGGGGGTCTCTGACTCATGCTCTACCATCTCTTTTACTGAACCCTCAGCTCAGCCTCTGTTTCAGCTTTAAGAAACTCAGAAACCAAGACCAGTGCAAAATTGTGGCAGATCCTCAAGAAGAAAAAAGGCCCACACTTACTGAGTAAACTAAACCTGGAATTCAGGTCCACAGCCCAGTAGAATAATTTCTTTATAAACTTCTTTAAAATATTTATGTGCATTGCTGCTCGAAAGTTCATTATTATGCACAAAAGCAATTTACTATAATATTTAAAATATTTGAATTGGTTTAAAAGTTTAAAAAGTATGATTATAATTGAAATTATTTGGAATTATTTATAGTAAATACACTTGGTAATTTTGCTTTTGGCTAAATATTGGAAAATTTGGGAAATAATCCAAAAAATGATAGTAGAGAGAGAATGCAGTGAAGGTAAATGTGGAAATAAAGCTTGTAAAATAAAACAAGCCCATCCCAATAAAAGATAGATCACTTTAGCCTGAAATATAATTTATCCTTCTACCTAAAGAATTTCTACGGGAGCAGGTGTGGCCTGAACAATAGTGCACAGCTGAGTTGTTTGTGCATGGAGTAGCATTTCGGCTTACAAGTTCCCACAGGGCTAGTTGTTGCTTATTTATTTTGTGGGCTGCTCTGATCCTAGATACCTTTGTCCTAGGAGTCTGGGAGCTTGAGTAGGTGTGGGGATGGTGCTTCTTGTAACAGGAGCTTCTTGTTAGCCTAAAGGAAAGAAATTCCTGCCTCCTTTCCCCTTTAGATAAAACACTTTGCTTGCAACCAGCTATAAGGGAGGTTTGAGATTGGCTTGCACTGGGTCCCTGCCAACAGGTCCAAGTCTTGTGTTCCTGCTCCCAGGACTGTCTTGCCATGAATTTTTTATTTATTCAGTTATTAGGAACTCTCTTTCTGCTCCTACCCTCAGAGACCTAACCATGACCTCTTGTCTTTTGAAACCAAAGACAGAGTAAAACAGTCCCAAAAGAAAGGAAATCCTACAAAGTTTAATGGAAGTTACACTGTTTTGGATTTCCCTTGACATTTTGTGGTACGTGTCTCTAGTCCTTAGTGATTTCTACCTGAAACTACTAACATTTCCTCTTTTCATGAGGACAAGGTTCTTCTTTAATTTTTTAACAGCTTTATTGAGATATCTTTCACATATCATACAATTAACCCATTTAAAGTATATGCTTCAGTGGCTTTTATTATATTATCAGAATTGGGCAGCCATCATCTTAATCAATTTTATAACATTTTCATGATCACCCCCAAAGAAATCCCAAATGTTTTATTCAACACTCTCCAATCCTCCTGCCCTCCCAGGTCTAAGAAACCACTAATCTAATTTTTGTCTCTATGAATTTATCTATTCTGGATATTTCACATAAGTGGAATCAAAGCTGTTTTTAAGCATTCTACTATTCTTCCACAGAGCCTGGCCAAAAACTTCATACTTAGTAGGCCTTTTAGCAAGGCTAAATTAGTTACTTGATTTAGGTATGTTAAATGACTCTTTTAGGATCAATATAGCTCATGAGTGGGTAACTGGATAGTCCTAGATGAAAGACCTCATATGCCATTACCCACGGTGTGTTAATGGTCTGGATAGTATCAGAATGGAAAGACAACCTATGAGTCATAGCTTCCCCTAGGTGAGGTCCCACAGACATGGCCCCCTGTACTCCTTGTCTGTTCAATGATATAACACGGACGCCATCAGCTCAACAAATCAGAAATCGATTCCCTAGAAGACTAGAGTTCTCTTATGAGTTGGCACACCATGCTGTGTGTTAACAGGCAATAACACTAAAATGCACTAAAGACCATGTAATTTATTCCCAACATGCTGTTATTCTTTCCAAAACATTAGCTTTGGAGCAGAACGCTTGCTAAATGTTGTCTTTATTTCCAAAGCTTGGGGTAAAGATCATATGCAACCAACGACTGAGAGATAATTGGCCACTTTACAGTTTTAACCTCAAATGAACTCCCCCGTCTGAGTAAATTTCCTGGTAAAAGATCCCGTTTTAATAGAATGTGAAAGCTGCAAGAAAGATGGAGCTTACAGATCACAGTATGGTCTGTTAGATAAATGACCAGGAGTAATATTTCTTAAAACCACATTTTGTAGACAGAGTTAACAGAAAACCTAGGAAAAAAATACCCAGTGGTTCAGCATTCATGCTTAAATGAAAATAGCATGTGTGTTTTCAGCCCAAGTTGTGCCAGGGCTTGGAGAGAAATTGGCAAGGACGAAAACCAGGAGTCTTTTGGGGGTTGTTGGGCATTGTCATCCTGGACCTCACCTCACAGCTTTCTCTTGGAGGAGAAAGCAAAATGTAGCTGTGCTAAAACTTTGCTCTAAGAGTTGCCACAGCGTCCAGAAAGTTCTTCTTCTTGCAGCTGGCTTATTTTCACTGAGCTGGCATTGAGCCAGAAGTCAAGTTATTTTGTTTAATAGCTGAAGAAATGAATGTTTTGTGCTTTTTAACCTAAAGGCAGCCTTTACAGCAGATCCCTGGATGTGGGGAAGAACCCAAGGTCAGTTCTTCCAGTAGAATGGAAGGGTGCTTTTGCTGTGCATTTAAAGTGAGGTGCTCTCGCTGTGCATTTAAAGTGAGGTCCTTGGTTTCCTCCTTTGGATTACCATCTTTGGTGAGATCTGCCTCGTGGAGAAGTGACTCTGAGTTGTCTTGTACAAAGTGGAAAAGTAGCTTTACTGTCTGAAGCTCAATTTTCACAGGCTTGTACTCCTTGGTTTAGGATTCAGATTCCTCAGTATGAAAGAGAACAAAAAAAGTCACAGCTTTTTTTTTTTTTTTCATTTATATATTTTTATTTGGAAATGTTTATATCAGTACAAGGAAACAATTTTGGAGACACTAAATGTCATGAGTTATCATTAGTTTATTATAAAAGAGAGATATGGAAATTATTTACATGATGCAAG